>VZSE01011287.1:390472-557831 GCA_013398275.1 Promerops cafer
CTCTACAGTAATATAAAAAAAAGAAAATAAAAGTCTCCTGTGGGGAAAAAAAAAAAAGAAACGGCAAGCTCATTAGGCATCTGGATAAGAAGAGTCAAGTTGGGAATCAGTGTCCCAAAGGAAAAAATGTAACAGAGCAGGTAGACATGCCCTGACACTGAGGTAAGGTTGAGGGGCAGGGAAAAGGGATCTGGGTGTAGCAGAACCATGGATTAGGAGCTAGATTAAAACAAAATCTGGCAAAAAGTCTGGGCACTCGAGATTCAGTGTTGCTAAAAGGGAAGTGCTCAAAGTGTTATTGCATGGCTGTGGGCTCAGGAGGTGGTCCTGGTTGTTTAAATGGGGAGAAAAGAATTGTTCAGACAAGGAGGTTTTCACTTTTATTAAAAATTGGAGAAATGGGACAGACAGCCTGGGGCTATGATGAGACTGAGTGACAGAGAAGGGAAAGACTGCAGGTGGGGACACAAATGGCAAGGTAACATTAAGTTAGAAGGGAGTCAACAGAACAGCCTGTATGCAAGCAGAAAACTCCTACCATAGCCTGAATTTGATAAAAAGTTCAATCAAAACTGCACAACTCATGACCGTGTATATATTCCATACCTGAACTAATGTAAATTTGCAAGGCCACAGACCTCTCTGGGCTGTTTCATTTGTGCTTGTCACCAGGAGGTATTAGGTTAGGAAATGTATGACATTAACAGAATTATGATTCAGTTTCCTGCCTTTGCTAGCTCAAATATTTCTATTTAACATTTCACAGTGCTTGGTATTATCTATGTTTTTTGAGTTTCAGTTATTTTCTTTTCTGTGTCAAACCTACGTGAATCACTGCTATTGTTAAATGCTTGTTACTTCAAATTACAGAGCAGGTAAAGTTCTGATTGTTACAGTTTACTTTCTTAAAAACCTAGAGACTTCTACAAAAAAAACACTCTGCACAAAAACACATAAAAAGAACATTTTTCAAGCTTGAAAAATCACTGTACATGAAAATGTTGTTAAGTACCAGAGCAAAACCTGCTCACGATGAAGATGGCAAACAATCTTATCTTACATGTCTTTGCTGAAGTGGCTGAGAGATTTTTGCTGTACTGTGCCAATATAAATTTTACCAGTGGAAAAATAGAGCCTCAGCTTAGCTAGAAACCTGAGCACAGAACAAACAACAATAATGTATGTTACCAAGTTTTCCTTAGAAAAAATGTTTTGCATGTTAATTATTATCTCTTTTCACCTCTGTGGTTCAATAATTGATCAGATCTGGCATTTAAATAGTGCACTCATTCTGAAATTAAAATACTGGGGAGGAATAAACTAGTGAAGCATTTACTTTTCTATCTCTCTTTTCTTCTTCTACTGTGCATTCCACAAGCACAAGGTTTTATACAAGCTCAGTAAACCAGTTGTGAACCAAACCAGGATAATTTGGTTTTGAATAAGGCATGTCATTAGGATTTCTTTTTTGAAGAGTAATGAAAAGTAGTTTGCAAGATGACAGCAGATGTAAAAGCCAGACTGAAGCTGTCAGCATGGATGCAGCAGTGCAGCCGCTTCCTGCCTTTGAGAAAGGTCAGTAGAATATGCAAACAGCTCACACAGCATGTAGATGCTGCCGAGGATTAGGGCGGGAGTGTAAGTACAACACAAAAGCAAACAGAACATGCAAGCACAAAATTCATAAAGAAACACATTTCACCCGTGATGAGGGATGTCAGCCGTAGCAGACAGTGCCTGCCAGCCGGGCAGGCCATCACACCTCGCTCCCTACGAGTGAAAGAGGATGGCTCACCTCTGCAGACAGCCCACGGGGAAGCGGAAGCTAAAGCCCACTGAAATCAATCAAAGCTCGTTTACTTCATCGTGCTTTGAATTGGATCCTAAGACAACACATCCCTCTGGTTTTCATGTTGTGTGAGCCTACATGTCCCAGCAGGCTGGGGTGAAAAATCCCTGAGAGGCATTGCTGATTTAACAGAACTGCACAGGATTATGTTTATTTCAGGTCCTCTTAATTTCAATCATTTTGGAACAATAATTAGGAATACATGTCCCCTGTAGTTTCTCACAGAGAAATCCTAAAATAGATTTAGCCAGTTTAAGAGCTGAGTCACCTTTGTTACTGTTGGTATTTCTACCCAGCTATAATTGAAAGCAATGGCTCCTCATTTAGGTGCCTTCGTTGGGTCTCTGGAGTCTGGTAGAACAGGGGCTACAGAAACAAGTCCATGCACATCTCATACTGAAGCCTGAGAGATTAGGGCAGCAATAAAATTCTCTAGTTATGATTTGGGTTAAACAGCCCAAGAAAGGGGAGGGGTGATTTGAAAGCTCACTGTCTGCTAAGGGAAGGGATGGATGAAATTAGAGTTCCCGAGTGTTTTCTGTCCTTTGACAGCCACAGACAAAGTATGAAATTATCCCCTTGGGACATATAATCTTTTTTCATATTAAGAAAGGTTTGCCCTCTATAAGATCTTTTCTATTTTACATTTTCAGATAGCATTGCATTATTTTATTGTCCTCTGCTGCTAATGTGGCAATCTCACCCTGTTAGCCCTCTGGATATATTACCAATCCTAAAATGCCATTTTTCTCTTGTGACACAATTGCCAAGTAGAAAGAATTCCTTTTGGCTCTGGCTGGAACGACCACAATGTCTATTTTTTCTTGTCATTCATGCTAGTTTCTTGTATGTTTTGACTTTGCTTTACAGGCTGAATTAAAGTCATCAGCTTCCTTCATGGAGATAAGCAAAAGTCATCTTGTGATAAAGCAGTACATCCAGTAGTACTGGGAATAGGGTAACTACAGCTCTTACAAGCTCAGTATCCCACATCCCACTCTAATCTAATACAGTTTTAATTTGTTTCCTGTGGATTTGATTTTTTTATTTTTCAGCCATTTTTTTCTCAATGTAATTTCCATCCTATGACAGGTAAGAAAAATTTGTCTGATTTTTACAAACTGAGAGTTTCTTCCCTACTCCACAATTTCTTCATTTTTTTTCTTAAATTTTTATTATTAGTCTCTTTGGGTTTTAATTTCAAACGAATACATTTTTATATTGACAGCCTGACCTCTCTGAAATAATCACACATTTTTTCCCTGAGGTACTTGTTGAATATAATAAAATTCCAATGGATTTATATTCATTATGTAAATGCCATTATTTACCTCCCATTTGCTCACTTAGTGGGAATTGAAAATGCTAAACTACTAGCACCACTTACAGCTTTGTAGTCAAAGCAAAGCCATCCACACAACAATTATTTCCATAAACATGAATGTCTCATTCAAAGCAGGAAGCAGCATGCCAGTCCATCACTGTGTTCCTCAGCAAAGGAGTGCACATGAGCAGCCTGCAGAGCTCGCAAATGGAGACGGAGCAGCAAGAAGGAGGGGTGGAGTGTGTTGTAGGAAAGCCAGAGCAGAGAGACTCATCAAAAAGCAGGGAGGAAAGAGAAAGGGAGAGACATAACCAAGAGATAAGTAGGGAAAACAAAGCCAGAAAAGAGAAAATCAAGGAGAATGTTAAACAGAGATGGGAGAGGAGAGAAAGAAGGGAAGATAAGGTGACCAACAAAAGCCCCAAGGAGATAAATAATCAGTATATTCATCAAAATATCCCCTACTTACTGAATCAAAAGGAATATGAACATCCTAGAGCCTACATGAATTGAAAAGGAGTAAGATAGGATATCAGTCAAAAGTGCAACATCAGAGTATCTAAGGCCATAAATTTAGGATAAAGGAAAGCCTGTCTTCAGGTTCCCAGTACCAGATCAAACTGTTGCAGCTGCAAGGAGCAAAGTGCTGATCCCATATAATCTTTCACTGCTGGCTCAAATTAATGCAAAACTTCTAGTATGTTAACTTTGTGCTATTAACACAGAGTTTTATCACGTGTCATCTGTCTTCCTGTCTACAGCTGACATAAAGTCAGCATACCAGCATAAATCTAACATAATAACTCATGTTGCATGCTCTGGCTAATTCAGCAGAAATGTATTCATGTGTTCATAATTGTCTTTAAAGTGCTGTTCCAGGAGGGCATAAAATTGGTAGTAAATGGTCTTGATACACTGTAAGTTGTTATGAGCAGAGGGGAACATACCAGATACCTGAAACTAAGCATTTACTCTTAGTCAAATTAATATCTTTACAGTGTTTACAATTAACTCTGTTACAAAAATATATGCTCTTTGTTCAAATTAATACAGAGATGTCTCATAAGTAATAGCCTTCAAATTGTTTATGTCTCCTTGGTGTTATTTCACATATTTTCCAGCAAGAAGTGTGAAAGCTGAAAAGAAGCATCCACCTGCCCCACCTGACACAAAGGCCTGTTTCTTGCCCCAAAATGACTACCAAGGTTTTTCAGGCCCTTGCCTCATTCAATACCTCTGCAAATGGAGTTATAAGTGGAGAGGCAGTCCATTGACCACAACACAGTCATTAGCACAAACTAAGGTCAGCTCTGGCAAAGGCAAGGCCAAAAACTACTTAGACCCTGAGCCAAAAGGTCAGCCCAAAGGTTGCAGATTTTTACTGATAATGGAAAAAGCATGTTTACGAGGTTACAGATTCAGTGTTGTGTGTTCCTTTTAAATCCTTTGTAAAACTGTATGATGCTCTGTAAATATGCTTTTTGTCTCCGGTACTTGAAAAGATGTTCAATAGGAGTTTTATTTTGGTTTTCAGCTGACAAATCTCTGCTATGTACTTGTGAATTCAACTACCAGTGTTCCAAGGACTAATGTTTAAAATGACGGAGGTCTGAACTTCCATGCTTCTACAGAAGAAAATATCTCTTCTCTTCTCTGCAAAGCATTTAGTTTAGCCTACCCTGCAGAAATCACAAAAGACATTAGTTCCATCTCAATTATTGCAGTTGGGTTCTGTTAGGATCTAAATTTCTTTCACAGCAGCATGTATTTGTATGCTGTTAACACCTGACTGCTGAAAAGTACCAGGCTTATTTCAGTGGAACCTTTGAATGATAGATATTTTCTAGTTCCTACTAAAACTAGTAGCTGGGCAAAAAAAAACCCCATGAATGAAGTGCTGACAACATCTGCTGTGCTTACCTTTATCTAGCTGCAAATTTTGGCTAGAAACTCTCCACACCCCTTCCTTCCCCCTCCTTTTTTGCAGGTCTGCCAAGCATGTATAAAGAGATTATTTCAGCAGATGGTGTCCCTCATTGTTATTCCTATTGGTATCCAGGGATGTTTGAGTCCATGGGCACAAGAATGTTACTGCCCACTGCTGTTGTAGTTCCACTTTGGCTTTAATTTCTAAGTCCGTGCAGCCAACATAATCTGTGATACCTCCTAATTAATAATACTTGGCATCCAGCATTGCTCTTGATGCTTTCAAAGTTGTAATGTCTATCTATATATTAACAGGTTGCTTGTGCTGCATTCTGTCAGGAGAAAGAATAGCATGCAGGTGATCTTTATAAGCTAGTAAAGAATGTTGAATCATAAAAGAAGATATACTAACCCCTACATACAAGGAGAAAAATGCTATTAGATCCTGCCTTGTTCAGTGCCCATGCTGGAAGGTGGTCAGGTTACTGTAAGAAGAATTACTTTGCAAAAATTGTTAAAAAGCATATTAAAGACAGAAAAACTGGTGGGCTTTTTTCCCCTGTGTGACTTGCCCAAGTCAATTTAAGCAAATCTGAAAGCAAAGTACCTCTCTGAGTTTCCTATGACCTAGCTTGTGTCTTCTACAAGTACATATCTTCAACATGTTTCAGATTATTTAGATGAGAATGTCTGGAAATATGTGTCCATAATTGTGTTAATGTCTAAATTCCCACTGTAGTTATATTAGAAATCTAGGACAGTATTCAGTTGCATAGAAAAGTATACAGTACCATGGGGAATACTCCTCAGGGCATCCATACATTCCTATTTGTCTGCTGAATTTCTCTGTAAAACAGAGAAAATAATAGTTGAAAACCAATCTACTGATATCTTTGAAGACCTCCAATAAATGGAATACCAGGGATAAAAATAATTGTCTTTTCAGCAGTATATGATGTATAAGAATTGACAGGGACACAAGTTATCAACAAAAATAGAAATAACAAATGTAATGACCACATCATCCGCACTGTGAGGATGAGTGTTTCTTTAAAGTAGAAATTTAGTACTGAATCATAATGCATATGTTGCAGTGGTAGGACAAAAAGTGATGTTTCACTAAAGGATATAAAATCTGCATCCTGGATTTTGTCTCTGTTGCAAAATTACTATTCCCTCAGTTAAATGTGTGAGTTATGTTTAGAAGTTGGCTTTAAAACTGTCACTTAATGCTTTTTAAATAATGCAACAGGCCTAAACTTTGAGTGTTTGGCCAGAGGCACCTTTTGTTTTCAGGTAAGATGCAACAGCAAATGAACTTCATTTAGTTTATTTATCCTAACACCTTAACATATGCAAATGAACTCTAATATCCCTCTACTATAATATTTTATTAAGGACATAATATCTTCTTGGTTTTAAAGGTGTTGATTTTAAAAATTTGTTATGATATCAAGTATGTATCTTTGTAATCAGTTTCCTTCTTGTCTTCATTCAGAGGGTACACAGTGTTGCATCTAGCCATGATCAGTTGTGAAAGGGAACTGGATTATGACATATGGTCTATAAAATGTGACACTGCTGACTGAATCAAATACAATAGCTATGGTGGTCTTCAGGACCTGACTTTGCAATCCATTGTTCAAGATGCAAATAACTGTCCATGTGGCTAAAACATCTGATTGCTAAAGTTCATTTTTATTTTCTAATGCTACATTCTTAGAATAGACTAAAAAGCTAAGAGCTCCTCAGGTCTTCACTTATGGAAGAAGCAAAAATTATTCTCTCCTTTCATCTAAACCATCCTGACAGGTAAGTGAAGAATTATTTTCAAATCTTTCCATTTGGAAATGCCAGCTACATTTCAACACCATTATGTGCCCTCAAGCTGTGTTCCTCTGCCTACCCAAATTTTTGTTCTAGGTTCTGTCACATTTTCAGCAATTCAGGGTGTTCATTTTAAAAGATGACAGACTGGGCACAGGCTGTTGGAATTCATGATACTGGACAAGGTGAAGGCAAGAGAATTTTGAATTAATCCTTTTTCTGATTCTAAATTGGAATAGACTAATAGAAGACAAATCTTAGCAGTCCAAACCAGTCTAAAGTATCTCCCTGTAACACACGTATGTATTCATGTATGTTTTGTACATATCTCATTGCAGAATGTGATTGGTGGTCTTTAAGACTGTTACTTCTTAAAAGCTCTGAAGGTGTTCCATTTACATACCAGGGAATGTTTTGCTATTTATTCCGGGTGTTTGCATTGTGTGCAGCAGAACTCCCTACAGGCTCTGATTGCTGGGTGTTAAGTGGAACAGTCCTTTAGTCCCGCCTGCATGCAGAGAGTAATTTGTGAGCAAAGAATTAAAAGCCCGGGTTCTAATATAACAGCTGGCAAATCAACATTGTGTTTCATTCATTCAATTAAACTACACAGTACGATTTTGGATTTGGTCCAAGTCCTATCCTGGAAGAATATGAGTCTTTCACTGAGAGTTGAATGCAGTCCTCAGTGACTTGCAGCTATCAAATGAACTGCAGCTCCCACAGCCCTGGAAGATTTATGACCTTCACTCTAAGCTTGACTACAGCTGTTAAGTCCAGAGTTTTAGAGGGCTGAGCCTCTGACACTCATTGAGTAGATAGGCTGTATTTGTCAAGCTGACTAATCTCATACAGAGTTGATGTGAATCATTCTTCAAAGTACTGTTAAAAGATGCTGGATGTCAGACATGAAACAGTTCTGTCATCACTTGCTCCAGTGACAGGCACATATGAGCAAAATACTTGGAAACGTGATAACAACTTAAAATATTGGCAGGTACAAGAAGAAGAAAATTTACTTTTTCTTTTCCCACACAAACTGAAATGATATATATCAGCATGCTATAGCAAGTGCCTCTCCTTCCCTTATGGGTCAATAAATGAATTTATGCTAAATGATCATGTCTCTTTATGTTCCAGAGGGACTGGACTTTGTCTGTCTGACTTTGTCCAAAGTCACCTTCCCTATATGGACTCCATATTAATTGCTTCAAGGAATTATTTACCATGTATTCTCCCCAAAAATAATCCCAACCCAAACCTCCTAGCATCATTGTTGCACAGTATTTTTTTTCTAGATGCTGCTTTCATTTTTCAAATTACTTTCCTCATTTCTCTTTGAGCTGGTTTGAGACAATTCACAAGCAGAAATCTAAACTGACTCTGCATATGTAGATTCATTTTCCCAACATATTGTTAAGGTATATCAAGATAAGATCTAGAGTCTGTATTTCAAAATAATTTAATGTATTTTTTAAAAATCTTCAAGAGTTTTCAAACATAAACTTTTCCCTTAAAAAAAATTAAAAATCCAGTTTTCTTTCACATAACTTTAAATAGATTTATAGATACCTTCCATCTTTCATTATTTACTCCCTGGAATTACCTACCTGTTGTTTTTTCAATTACAGGTGACCTTTTTCTGTACACACATCTGAACCACAGATGCTTTCATTGTTGATATACCTGCTAATATCTTTGTTTACGAAGATAAATAATCAAACACATAATCAAGCATAAGTTACTAAAAGCACATGTAGAAAACAGATAGAATTTGTTAGTCTGTGCTAGACAGAAGCCAGTCTTTGGGCCATAACCAGATTTAAATGATGCTATCAGAAATTTCCATTAGTATTTCCTTTCTTACTGTATTATACATTGTCAGAGTACATGCAGACATTGTCATTTCCGTGGGAATACAGAAGGAGAAATGAAGATGTTCCCATTACTATCAGCCAAAATTCTTAGTGCCCTCTCAGCGTATGTCATCTACTCTTTCAATTTCATAAACTTGTTTTTCACACATCATTTCTTGCAGAGAAAGAAGGTACAGCCAGGATGTGGATGGAATTGATGAGAGTTTTCTTACCAAAAATAAGCAAAAAGCTACATTGTTTCATGATCTTTCATGAGAGTGGACTGGTTACCTGAAAAAAACTTTCCCTCTGTTTTATTACCTGTTTTATCTGTGCTTCTTCATTGGTGATAAGAACCTGGAAGCAGAGAAGGATTTAACAGCCAGAGTTGTTAACGATTTTTAAAATACACTAGGAAAGATGTTAATTTAAAAGTCATGATTAAAACATCTATTTTAATGAAAGGAGGAAGTTGTCAGACCTGCCTAATTTAGCTTTGATTTATCTATGTGGTATTGTATAACAAAAGTTTGATGCAGCTTTGCACAATAAATTCTAAATACCTTAACTTTTCAGAACAATAAGATTGGACTCCTTTAACTAATCAAATCTGATCATGCAGTGAACTTCAGAGTTAAATAGATTTGCTTTGTTGTCATCCCTTCAATTCTTGCAAGTTCTTACTATGGCTGTTTGATACATATCACAGTAATTTGTATTAACTCAAGTCATTGGAAACATTAAGGGAAAAATGTGAGAACAGGGAGGAAGACCACTCATAGGAATTTTATTCCTACTTAGTGAAAACTGAAACAAAACTTCCAAAAGACAGGAGAAAAATTGCCTAAGCAGCAGATAAAGGACAAGGCATAGGATAGCACACACCCCTCCTAGTGAATCTCTTCTCTGAGAAAAAAGAGTGAAGAAATGTCTCTGACTCTGACTTCCTTTGTTCACTGAATTTTTAACAGGAATTATGGGATTTCTGAACATCTGGACATGTATGAAGGAAAAAATAATGGAGGAAGACTGGTGAGACTAGTAAAATGGGAACATCTTCCCTTTTGGTGGTAAGGAAGCAGTGAAGAAAACAGGAATGACAGAAATCCCTATGCTTGTTCACTTGCTGTTCCTAGTGTTTGGTACCATCATCTTTTCTACTCTTCTCCCCTCAGGCTGACCTGTATGAAATGTACAACCTCAACCTCTGTAGTCTTGGCAGGAGGAATAGCTTTTTGACACCTGACTGAAAGGCAGTCACATGGAAAATGGAAAGCCAGGTTAGTGAGGTCTAGGACTTGAGAAGCTGGGGCCAAGGTTCCTCTATGATAGGAAAGTGCATCCCTTGCTAATCACTGCACGAATCCTTCTTATTTAGTGCTGAGAATAATTTTGAGCTAACAAGATAGAAACAACATAATGCCTTTCCCCATACCCTTTACACATGTTTGATACTGTAATTCTAACATTTTACCCCAGAGTGAAGTCTGCTTGTAACAGACAGCAGCTGAGATGAAAGCTGACTTCCAGGACCTAATTAGTCTCTTTTATTGGAGAAATCTAGGAATTTGCCTTCCTCTCTGCATCTTCAGGAAAAAAAAAAAAAAAAAAAAATCTCAGCTGTGAACTAGGGAATTCAAACTTGCTAGCCAGATTCTGCTTAAAATGCCATTGTGTGACAATCTGTCTGCTTAGCTTTGGCACATAACTTGCAGTGAAACTTTAGGTGCTTAAAGAAGTTCCCACTTTCGCTCTACAGTCTGTCAGTGGAGAGAAATCATATGGTTAAGTCTGTTTGCTAGTTTTAAACAATACACCATGTGTCTAAACTTGAGTAAAAAAGGTCACCACGAAGGCTTTCAAAGACACCTTCCCGTTGCCAAAGAAGAGAACTTGCTCTGAAAGCCCTCTAACATTTGGAAACATGACAAGCATAGGATGTCTGCCTGATGGTGGAATACCTCCCATTTTACATAGCCCAGAGCTAGACAAGGAGATTCCCTCCTTATCCTCCAGTTCCCCTCATCCTTTCAGAACCCCTTGTCCTTTCTCTCCTCTCTCCATGCAGCTTCTGCCCTGCTATTTTCTCCTCTTGACTTGCTTGTCTGTTTCTCATCAGTGTTTTCTCCCTGCTGTCTGTACTCCTTGCTTCTGCTGATCCCCAGTTCTTTTAATGTCAAAGTAGAGACAAGTGCTAAAGCTGCTCTCATCATTAACACTTCACATAATGTTGGTAAAGACCTGCCAGCATAAGTTTACTTCACAGATTTTCAGATGTCTGAAGGCCACCAATCTCCAACTGATAATATTCCATGAAGAAAGTGCCAACAAACATAACTTGATACTTTCTGGAGACAGTATGCAGAAAAGTTAATGTTTGCTTTTTGGCTTCAGTGGTGTCCTGCCCTTTTTTAGAAGAAAGACAGTACGTTAGGATGGGTTACAGATATCCATGTGGCACCTGGCATGAGCTTATATCTGCAGGCTGTAGACTGTTGGCTCTCAGAGCACCGAGATGTAGGCAGTCTGTCCAAGCACCCTGTGAAATGAATATTGAATTAATACCTGGTTATGAACAGTCCATCTTTAATGGAAAACACAGATATGTGAGAGTGGGTTCAAAAAATCAGATGTCGCAGGTTTGATCCATACTTAAATACCACAAAACTTTTCCTACTGCAACACTTGTTGCAGTGTGCAGCAGCAGGAAGGCAGAGTCACATACTGCTGGGGCAGACTCCTGGTATGGAGAAGACTCTCAGACCTGGTCGATCCCAGTGTGTAGCACTTACTGAAAATATTTCTTTGCTTACCTGTTATTTCTGGTATTTTATGTATGGCTGGGAATCACAGAGTTATTGACTACATTTTGGTTGTATCCTGCATCAGCCCAGAAAAGGACCAGTTCCACACTCAACAACAATGTATTACTTAGAGCATAAAATGAAGGAATTCAATAAAAGACAAGTCATTATCATTTCATATGAGCTGCAGCCCCATGAGGCTTCTCTCAAGCCCAGTGAAGAAAGCTTTCATGGTCTCTTCCAAAGTCATACAATAAACCGGTAACTATTTTCTGACAGTGTTTGAGAGGTATGGTTAAAAATTAACATTTTAATGAATAACTTTGCATGAAAATTATTTACATTTAACCAATACTAAGATAGGAATGAAAGGGAAAATAATAAAAATGAGTGCAATATGATAGACTGAGAGAAATATTCCTGCTAGTGTTAATATAGAAAACAGTTCAAGATCTAATAAATACTATTAAATATAAATCAAATACATTATCAAATGGAGAAGAATCTGTAAAACCTCTCTGATAGCATGTCAAAAACATGCTGACCTGCCTTAGAGACCAAATGAGTACAAAGAGATCAGCCATAAGTAAAGTGGAAAATGGGTAATAGGGAGGTGACAGAAACCTGTGAATTAATTCTTTTCTGAACTTTCAAGGTCTGCTAAATAATGAATGATATTTGAAGGATTCTCATACAAAGTTGTAGGTTTGGAACATAAATTGTTTTAAGGATTTAAGCACTATTTTTGGATTTTTTTCAGTAGAAAAAAATTATTTTAATGGAAGCACTTTAGCCCACTGCATCAAAGCCCCTACTAAAAAGGAGCTCTTGTGTTCCTGTAAGGCGTTGGGCTTTCAGTATTTCAAGAATGTTATGTCTTTTAGTACTCTTGCCTACATTAATATTTTCTTGCAAACCTGTTGTATATATCCTGATGTCTATTGATGAAGCACGGGAGAAATAATAGGATATCAGAGACAGCAGGAGGTCCATAAGGGTATAGTACTGGGAAAATGAAAGGCAAGTGAACAGATGAATGGAGAAACATTGGGAGGAAAATAGGGGGGAAAAGTAGAGAGAACAGTGAACACAGCAGGGGACTGTGCTTTGAAGAAAGGAAGTGCCATAAAAGCAAATGAGAAAAAAGCACAATGAAAGAGGAAGGGAAATGATTTAGCAAGGTTGAACCTAATCAGAACAGTCAGAGAGATATAGATTTTCTTATTAAGCAGCGACTTCAAGGGACACAAAGCCTACTAAATGGCTCTCTGTCATCTGTTTTGCAGGTACACCTGTGGGAAGAAAGAAGCAGACAGGACAGAAAGTAGAGAGAGCAGGACAAAACTCCTGTTCCTCTAACTGTTTTTTGGCTTTCACAGTTTCAGACTGTACACAAAATTACCCTAAGCATCTCAGCACCTACTCAAAATTTTGCACCAGCTGGACTTCAACTCAAGCTGCTATAGTATCCAAGAGTGAAGTGTAAAAGTTAAGTCAGGGTCCTCCTTATATAATAACCTTAATAATAGCTGTATTAGCTATTGAGATTGCAATCTGTTTTCTGGGTAGATAATAACTGATTGCATCATTCGCAATATCCCTTCAAAACATATTCTGTCCTTTTGCTTCCAATGGCAGAAACAACTCTTTTATGTATTCTCTGCTAGCTTTTAAGAAAAGATAAAACACATCAAGATCATCTACAAAATAAGAGCCAGCCTATCACAGTAATCTTCACGCATTCTTTTCAGAACAGGCTGATTCTCTGCCATTCTGGTTGCCTGTAGGAATGATTAATAACCTTTGCATGTTGATCATGATGAATGCTACTTTTGTAAGTCAAAAATTCCTGAGAGAAAAGTACCTTGTAGAGCTTCCACTCACACTTTTGGATACTTTAGGCACTCTGGTATAATTTCCCACAACAGTAAGGGGCTATGTTTTGGAGATTTAAAATAATTTCGGTGTCAATACATGAAGACAGTGGTGTCTTTATACATGATCATGGCCCTTCTAGATGCCTACATGGTGTTTCTCTGCAGATGGCTCAGTCACTTAAAAAAAACATGCTGAATGTGACAGTACCTACCACATCAACTATGAAAAGTGGATATAGCAGCTCAAACTCTTTGATACTGTAACTCCAGGGGAAGGAAAGTAAGCTGCAACATCTGTAAGCTTTAGCAGATTTGAGGCACCAAATCTCTTTGATTCAGCTCAAATGTTATGCGGCTAAGCAAATTCTAGTTTTATAGTTTCCAGACAATTTTTTCCTCTCTCAGCTTTCCAACTTAGGTATTCATCATGCATGTCTTTCATGTGTATTACAGTTTCAAATGGACCATGAGAGTTTGAGAGCTCCCAGTGTGAGAATTTGTATGTAACTCCTTATTTGTATCTCCTTATTTTGGCTGTACAAGGTACTGAGCTCAGCAATGTTTTCTAAGTTTGTAATACCTGTGATCTTTCCATTTCATTTTTGTGCACACAGCCCATGATACTCCTTACACTTCAACAACAAACTAATGTCTAGATTAATTCCAAAAATATATCTCTTGTCAAACTTTTCATTTTATTTACAGGCTTCCTGGCTAATCATATGCAGACCACTATTTGTGTGAATATAGCTCTATTTTCAAAAGGACTATGAGGCCATGGAGCCAGTCCCCTAAAATGATATTGCAAAGAGCAACTCTGTGCTCTCTTTTGATTGGTTATATCCATAGGCTTGGCAATAATTCAGCCTGATCAGTTTGATTCAGCATGATGCCAGGATTTTAGACCACTCTATGCAGACACAGTCCCACTGGTTGTACTTGTAACAGTCCCGTAGTGAAACTTTATTTAATAGCTTGTGGCTATTCAGAGAACATGTAAACAAATCCATGTTGCACTGGATTCCGTGGATCTGAGCAATGCACTACAAACTCACCTTCTCCAAACTGTCATTCTAAGGTAGCAGCAGACTGAAGAGAACATAAATGACAGGATAGAAGTGAGATTTTGAGCTCAGGTATGGGTTACCTGTGACTTTCAAGTGACTTATGCTTATCAGCAGGTCAAGCACAGCTACTGTATGGTAGCCATACTATTTTCTGGTTAATGCACAAGAGAAATAAACTGGTTCTCTGTTATGGGAGGGGGAAAAAAAAACCAAAACCAAAAAAACCCCAAACATCAGGACCTAATTAGACTAATATTACCAGATTATCCTGCAATGCATGGTAGTGCTGAGAGAGAACAGTAGGACCCCTTGAGAGCCTGATCTCTCCCATAAGTGCAATGCCCCCTGCAACTTTCATCTTGGATCTCTGTGAAATGTGCTAATTTCCTGCTGATTTTGCCCATATGAACATGAAAACATGTGGGTTGGAGGATCACGAAGATGATCTGCTCTTCTTCTAGCTTAGATGGGAGTAAAAGGGTAAAACTTACATGTGTCAATGGAAAGGTTCTCACTGACTTCAGTGTTTGCTTTGCTGGGGCTGTGAGTCAGAATGACACACAGGTGGTGGGGATTTAGTTATCTCTTCAGCGTTTCCTGTCTATTTTAAGCAATTATCTGGCTGAAATGAATTTAGGAAGCTCACTATGCAGTTTGCAACTACTTGAAGAGGAAACATGCAAGACAAAGCCCCTGATTGATTTGCTTGTATATAAATGCAGCCTTTATAAAGTACAGTTTTCTTGCTGTCAATAGCATACTGCTGAAGGAAAGGTATAAAAAGGTATAAACTAATTATCCCCCTCCCTTTGTTTTGTGCTTTTCTTACTGCAGGCAGCTGAAATGAGACAAGTCTACCAAAAATCTTTGCCTCTGTAAGCCAATCTGATGGACAGCAAGGTTTGAGATGTTGAAGAACTATGAGGAGGTGAGAAAGTATGGTCTCCTAATGTTCGTAGAAAGAATGTAAATGTTCTGTTGAAGGATGAAAAAAAGTACTCAAGTTTACACTTATTTTGCACTCCTAACTGATGAGTCTAGGAGTCAAATAAAGACAATATTAGGGGGAGTTAATAGTGTTTCTTAGATCAATATATTTAGCTACAGCAAATGAACAAATGACTGTCTTCAGTCAGAAAGCTCCAGAGATACTGAGCAGTCAAGGCAAGTAAGAAGCCCTGGGGTCTCATTTCATTCTTCATTGATTTGTATGAAGTGCAGAGCTCAGTAAGGAGTGAATTTTGAGCCTCTGCAATCTTGTAAACTCTGTTTTAGAGACTTGAAAGAGATAGCATGGGAAAAAAAAAAGACAGAGGAGCTTTTTTCCCCATCTCTTCCCTAATAAGAGATGAACACATAATTTAATCTCACAATACCTTCCTGATTACATGACTTGAGCAACAGTTTTGTTTCCTATAAATCTCCAGGTATTTTTGTGTTGCTGTCTGATTTCCTGAGCAAAAGCATTTCTGCAGTTCTTTCTGTTTGTGTTGCCTCCACTAATGAGTTCTCAGAGGTACATTAAACCTAAATAGTTTATAAATGAGAGGTGTTAAAGGAGGCATCTTAGTTAGTGCAGAGGACTTGGGAGTATGTCTAAGAAGCCTTCTCCTCTATTTTCTCTGTTCTTCTTGCACAGAATTTTCCTTTTTGAGGGAAAAGGGAGCTGCCATTCCCGCCAAGTGCCCAGCCTAAACTTGATCGGACAGCGTCATCTTTCCTTGCTGAGACACACAGTACTCCAAGTATTATATATGCCCGTAAGAATAAAAGTCTTTTCACTCTATTCCTGTTTCCCCTCACCATTTTATTGGTGCTGGGGAACATCAGCTATCTAAATAGTGAAGAGGAACAGAATTGAGCATTATAAGGAACATAAGAACGCATTACAGCAGGTAAAAGGAATCGTATATCTCCGGGGCCCTGATGTTGTTAATTTTCCTAAATTCTTGTTTAGTTCTGAGCTAAAAATAAGTATTCATGTGCAAGCTGGCATACTAAAGTCAGAGCAACCATTCAGCCAGGAGCTGTGGTGCAGTATCTAACTGAGCTTTGTTCTCCTCATTAATATCTGACCTACTGTGAAGAAAGAAAGTGAGAAAGGGTCTCTCAGGCAAGACAGGGATGCATCTAATTGGCAAAGGATGGCAGCTTTCTCCCCATGGATGGGTGCTCCTGTATTATTTTGCCTCCTTTAACTGGTGGCATATAATATGAGGGAGAGAATGCAGCTGTTTGTGTGTTCTTAGCAATCACCCATCATCATTGTATGGTGGTAATTGAGAGTGGAAACCAAAATAGTTAAAATACTTCAAATGGCATCATTGGACAAGGCTTGATATTAAAGCTGCAGCAGGTGTGGAACTTTTTTGTTCAGCCCTTTTTTTCCAAGAAGAAAATCATTGGCCAACTGCTGGAAAACCATTTAGTGCTGTGGGATGACATTTTGTGTTCATTTTGTTCAGCAGCAATGATTTATAAATTACTGTGACTCTACACATAAGGCCCCCTATTACAAAATACCACCCCAATCCTTCTTCCATTGTGGTTGATATAAAAGCTCTTATTGGTTTTAATGTGTTCTGTATAAAGCCCTGTGATTGTAGTGGGGAGTCAGGAATAATTTATGCCACCTACTGATCAACTAATACTCTCTGGTGTTTTTTTCTTTGTGTTTGGAATAAGAGAGCACAGACAACTTCCATTTAAGATAATTTGACTGAAGACTGCTGACTGAGATTAAGCTGTGTGGAGTGTTTTCTGGTGTTCCTATTTGATACTGGATAATAGTAATAATAACACTAGCTTGTAATTTCTGCAGTCATTAAAGCCTTTGGAAAAATATGAAAAATGAGCTACATATTTATGACTTTCTTGAGCAAGCTTATTAAAAATATTTGTCAATAATGTTAAGCTGTGAGGAAGAATTCTGACAGGTTATTTAATAGAACATTTAAGGTTTTCATTAAAATTACTTTAGTTGTCTGAAGTTCTATAAGTTATTCCATGAAGACTTTGAATTCAGCACATAGCCTACTCTCTTCCTCTTAAAAAAAAAAAAAACCAAAACAAACCACTAAATCAAACCAGAAAAATTTAGCAACTTAATCCAATAATTTCCCATGTGGCCTTCTTCCCTTCAAAAATATATTATTGACTCATGAAAACTTATTGTGTGTTCTCTCCCCCATCTCACTTTTGAAAGTGCCAGTGGCATATGCTGTCCAATGGGAGGACAAGGGCCCATCTGTTGTCTATAGTGTCACCCTTTATATCTTGCCAATATCTCCAGTTTTTGGATTAAGGGTGGTACAAGTTATAACCCCACTTGTCCCTTTAGTATCTGTCTATGTAAGTGATTCTCATGAATTTGCCTAATCCCTTTTTGAATCTGCTATTATTATCTGCATCGGCACCAAAAAAAATTTCATACAGCCATTTTTTCTCTGTAAAGAAACACTTTTCATCTACCTCCATGTTGAACCAATTTTTCTACTTTCAGTAATTGACCCTTACTTCCTGTATTGCAATATTTAGCAAATAAGGTTCTGCGCTCAGCTTAACCTTTCATGACTTTTCAAACATTTCGGTCACACTTCTTTAGGCTTCTCCCTTTTGAAGTCTCAGCCCTTTTAGTCTGTCCTCACAAGGCATTCAGTCGTCCTCCACATTTTAACTGGCCTTACCATTAGCCTCTTTACACTCTGTTATGTCTCTCTTAAAATATGGAGATTTCCATTTCTCTATTTATCTAGCCTGAACCTTGAGGACAGAAATCCTTAAACAGAACTTACACTACTTTTCTCCCCGAATAAGGATTTTTCAGTCTCTTGCAGAAACATGCTTCCACTGATAAATTTGCACCAAGGATTGTCCAAATAAGAAGGATGATGCAAAAGAGGGCTAAAGAACAAAAAGCAGAAATGTAAATATATGCAATGCTTTTCATGTTCGTTTTCAAGTTCAACTCAAGATGGTTCATTGTGCCCATATGTTACTTAGTGGGGAAAAAAAGAAGTAAAATGTTTGGAAATATATTTTGCCTTTTCAGAAAGTACAAGACAGTCAAAAGTCAAATCTTCTTATTTTTTTGAAATTTGTTGGGGAACTTTTGTCACCTAGATTTGAACACAGTCCATGGCTGCAAATATCTGTTTATCATTAGCAGTAGTTGGTCGTATACAGTACTGTAATAAAATGAGATGGAGCTATGATATTGAGTAGTTCTCAGGAAAGTTCATGTGTATGCATATACACATCCATTTTCTAGACAGTCTCTCTGAAACACTCATCTTCCCTTTTCCAGGAACATTGTGTTACCTGTCTGAGTAGCTCTCAGGTCATTTATAGCTGTACTGTTTTGCCTCAGTAATTTGCAAACAGAGCACTGAAATCCAAAGAGAATTAAATCCTCACAAGTGAGTTAGGAGCACGATGCTCTCCAGTTGTTTTGTGGGAAATGAAAAGAGAATGCGTCATTAAAAAATCTCTGAAGAGGAAACTATTTCTCTTTGTTGCCAATTGAGCTATTGAGTTCAATTACATGTGGAAGAACTGGTGTGTAACTCTCATAAACATTCTTAATCTTGTTTTAAAAGCAGTAAGCAGAAATTAATTTAACATACAACTTGGCAGTAGTTAATTCAGTGATTATTGATACAGTTACATTTATTTCATACTGAAATTTTTTTTCTTTCTGATTTTCCAACTATTTTATATTATATCCCAGAGATGGATAAGCCAGTTTGGAAAAAAATAGAAATTGCTGTAAAGTTCAACTGCAACTTTACAATTCTTCAAGGAGAACCAGAGTTCTTTTAGATCCAGAATATTTTTAGGAAATGGTATAGTGCTTATTTTTCACTCTGTGTACACTTTGTGGTCTCTGATATTTGGACATTGGATTAAAAATAATAGTGATAAAATATGTTTTTGCCGAAACCACTCATCAGCTTATTCTTTAGTAGATTATGTTCAGAAAAATTGATTACATGTTTTATAAAACTGGTATTCAGATTTAAAAGCCTGGTTTTTTTATTGGTATGTAGGCATTATTTTTAAAATATCCGATTCATTTGAAAAATTATTTGTCATTTTTAGATGTATTTATAGATAGAGAGATGACAGGTAGCCCTCTAAATCAAGAAAAAAATAAATCCCAAAATGTCTTTTTAAGTAAAGGCTATAACTGAAAGGGTGCCTCATAGATAGTACTAGCAAGCAAGCTTCTGCAGCATTCTTATCAGCATCTCAGAGAGATGGGTTCAGAAATTCCAGTGGAGCACAGCCTGGAGGCCCTCGCTCTTGCTGTGTCTTCAAGATTGATAAAGATAAAACTTCTGAGTATGCCAAGTCAGCCTCTGGATCCTTCTGTGATTTCTTCTGGAACTAACAATGCTACATTTAATTAAAGAGGTTGAAATTCCATTTTTGAGTGTGTTGCCGTTTAGTGAAATACCCCTCAAGATCTTTGTGCTGAATAAGCTAGTTACATGATAAGGGTCTGCTACTATGAATTATTTAGTGGATATGTTAATTTTCAATTGAGAAGGAGGAAGCACAAAAAACATGTCAGCAGGTAAATGGCATGTATTTTAGAAAAAAATGTAACAGATCATGTAATGTCAGTCAAAGCCGTGCCCAAACTCCAGCTTACCCTCTCAGAGCAAAAATAACTAGGCATAGCTTTCTTAGATACAGCTGTCTGTAATCTCTTTTGTAACCAAATAAAAATTCCATGATGTGTGTGAAACTGCTTCAGGCCACCAGGACACCTATGAAATAAAATGAATATAGAGCAAACCTCACAATGGGTCTGGTTTGGAAAAGTAGTTACTGGGTTTGCTGCCCTATCACTGAAACTTCCTTTTGCAAGGGCTGGAAAATTCGAATTCCTTGTGGCTTAGAAAAGCAAACATAAACCTACAAGAATCGTCAAGGAACATAACTATTATGTGTTTTATGTTACAAGTTGATTTTTGAGAATTTTTGAGTGAAGGGAAGATCTTTGGGTACTTGACAAGTTCTTACTCCATTTTGTTTCATTCCTTCCTTTTCTCATGATCTTGCTTCTTTCATTTGTATACAAATGCATAAATAAAAGAGAGAAACTGAAGCCCCATTCCTACCTCCAGACTAGTTACCAAAATTGTATTTTGCTCATCCTCTCAGGAGCTGTTGGGTTATTTTAAACACAATGGAACAGGTTAAAAAAAAGCCCTGGTGACCAGCACTTTGTCAGCCAGCTAGGATGCTGAAAATCTGTGTCCTGCTGTATGTTTCAATCAAAATTTATGCCAAATGTGCAGCATTACATAAAGTCCACTTTGGCTCAGGATAGTGGGCCAGTGTCTCTCAGAAAAATACTTGGGTTTAAATTTCCTTCTGTAAAAGGTGGAACTGAGCCCAATTCCTCTGAGTCCTGTGCATGCACATTATTCATGTTCACCTCCTAAATAAAAGGAGACTAGTATATTATCTGGTTTTAGTAAAATCATGGTTCTAAATAGAAATTAATTTGCATTTTTTTTTTCAGTCAGGTCTGATTTGTAAAATACATATTTTCAGGACTGGCACACGTTGTTTGGCAGACTTAATATTTGTGCTTCAGGACATGTGCAGCTGCAATTAGAATTATGGAATAGGTTAAAAAAAAAGCCCTGGTGACCAGCACTTTGTCAGCCATGACATGCTAAATGCAATGCATTACTCCAACCATGACTGTTGAAATGATTGTAAATCATGAAACCATGTACAGTGTTACTGCAAATAATCCAAGCATACATTTAAGTCTTTTGCTTTTCTGAATGTGGACATACACCAGAATTTTATGTCTCAAGGTTAAAAATTTGATCATAAATGTCCAAAATTAATTGTAAGAAGTCCTCTTTCTTATAGATTCAGAATGAAAGGAATGTAAAACAGAGTAATAAATATTATGAATGATTAAAGATGAAGTCATAGTTCCCTTTAATTAGTAAATAATAAAGGAGGATTTATAAACATGCTTATGATCTTACAAATCTAAAGATTATTACTTTGCTGGTAACTTCTTACATCTTTCTTCTAGCTAGATCACTTCATTCATCGTGTGATTTAAGTACTGCTGAAAATACTGGCATACTGACCTGTGGGTAAATCATGTTTCCCTTTTCTTAGTCTGAAAAGTTAACATCTGAATCATAATATATTCCCAAAACTCAAGTCAGATTTTTGAGATTTGATACTGTATTTAATTTTGGTGAGGAATCTGCTTTAATTTCAGTAGAATAAAAGCATTAATTTATGCATTATGGATATGTGTGTGACAGTTTAATCAGGACTTGTCTTAAAACACGAGTTAATGGACAGTGTTTATTTCAATATGGCTTGAAAAAATCCCTTTCTTCTCAAAATTAAGGTCATGAATCTACAAATATGAGGACTTTGTAAAAAGATAATCACCACATTGCTTTGCAGCTAAACAAATTACGTTTGTCAGGTGGCAGTAGGTGGCATTATTACACACAGCCTGCAAATACAACCTCAGAGCTTCAGGGAGAAGACGTCCCATGAGCCTTACGTGAAGTTGCACTCTGGCTAAGACTGCAGCCTTTGGAAAGGTGCTTTGCAAGAGGGAGGGCAGCTTCCTCCCTTCTTTAAAATTTGAATAAATGCTCAAAACAAAGAGATTTTCTGTGTATCAGGAGCTTTTGTAATGACATTATTCCTATAAGACTCACTTCCTGTTGGTTTTGGTCCACATTTTTTTGGCTGCTCTGTGTATGTGTGTGTGTGTGCTGACAAAACAAGCCAGGTTCAAAGTCTCTTCTCACTAAGGCCTTATTTTCTCCCCACTCAAAAATTCATGTACAAGTCCCTGAAACTGCTGCTGAGCAATGAGGCAGGACCACTGTAAGAAGGGATTATTGACATTGAGAGAAGAAGGGGCAGCATACAGGGAACACTAATGCAGTTAAACTTGTACCATCAAAGTAAGTTGTAACATTAAGTGTGTGACTGATTGTATCTTTCTAAAGGAAATCTTCAGATTTATCTGAAGCATATGCTTAACATCATTTTAGTTTTCTACCTATCTAAATTAAAAGGTGTCCTCCACAGTTTTTCCCTAGATGATGTTGCCATAAGTGTTAAAATATCTCTGCAGGAAGAATTTTTTTAAAAATTTGTAGACTGCTTTGGAAAAATATTTCAATAAGAGATTTTCAGAGCTTCTAATTCTGTTAGTGTGCAAACTGCAACCCATTGCAACCTAATAATATGTATCTCCACCATACATAATCATGGTTATTCTGTAGCTTGCACTCAAAGCTGGAAAAGAAAACTATGGTGGAGATTAAGAATGCACTGAATGTGTAGAAATTCGTTAAATAATTCCTCATGAGAATGTACTAAATATATAGCTAGCTATTCTCTACAAAGCCAAAGGGAAAGATACATCCAGTGGATAAATCTTTTCCCTTCAAACATGCTTGAGGAAATAGATTTCAGTAACAGTAATTTAAATAAACCTCTTAAGAGTATTCCAAAACATAATGAGCTAAATAAGTTCACAATTAATTACTACAAGCACCTGGGAAGATGGAAGTACTTTCAGTGACCCATGTTTGCAGTATTAACAGGGAACTGAATAAGGAATTTAGCTGAGCACCTAAATTTAGGTGACCACCTTTATCACCACCACTACTGTTTGATGCCAGATGCTGCCATTTACCTTGGGCTCTATAAAGCAGCACCAACATTTTGTCTGTCAAGAGTTTGAGTCCTGGACTTTCCATCAATATTGACCCACTTGCTACTGAAAAAGGGCAGATTTCTGACTCTGAGGACAAATAGCAAAGCAGAATCACCATATAAACTTTCTCTCCTCCTGGAAAGCTGCTTCCTCCATATATTTATTGGAATAATTTCTGGCCTTACTCCATACCTCAGATCATTCACAGAACTTTCTCCAGCTGACATAGGAAAAACTATTCTGAATTTGCTGAAAACTTAACAATATAGATGAGTGTGTGCAAGGACTCCAATCTACCCTGTTCCTGTTCATTTACTGATGAAGAAGTGTACATTAAGCTATTTTGGGGTAAAGAGTGACAGATATTCCAGATTCTGCCCTTGTTTATATATTTCTCAACAAATCCTTTAAAGTTTTAAAGAAATCTTTAAGTCACACAAGCACTAGTGACATCAGAAGCTGGCTGTCACAAAGACCTAGTCTGAAAGTCCTAAGAGACACTCAGGTGTAAGCTAGAGATCCAAGCAACTCCACAGTGACAGCTGAGAAAGGAGGAGGACTTTATTAATGTCCAATTAAACCTGTGCTAAAGTAGCTAGCAAAAAGGGTCACATGAATAGCGTGCTAAATAAGCCCACTTCTCCCCCCTTTATGTACAGCTAGTCAAGGCAAATAACTTATGCATTAACTTAATCTTTACATGAGAACTTCTTTTTGGATTCAGTCTAAAGTCATTAAAGTAACAGAATTCTGTTCTTATGGCTTTGTATCAGCTCTAAGGTGAGTTGTTCTGAACTTCATTTGCTGGCTTCTGAAGCTGCCATCCAGCTACCAAACTCTTAATTCATAACTATTACTTCTGACTGCTATGGTCTACACCAGACTTTTTTGCCTTCTTCTTTTAGTTTTTGTGAGCAATTTTTAGCATATTTAACTTTTGCTGTCTAAATGCTTCCAGCTTTCTAGGGACACTGTAAATGTTCCTGAAATCAGTAGGTGCCTTTCACTGACTGTAGAACTATAACTCAAAGAAATGTAAGGGCAAGAAAATTCAAGAATATCAGCATGGTACTAGAAATGCCATTGGGTCAAAAATCTTAAAAAAACAACAAAGAACATTAATCTTGAAATAAATGAGATATGTAATCTTAATGAAATATATGGCCTGCCTGCACTTATAGCTCACTTGTCTCTTGTGATCCATTGGGAAAAAAAAGAAAAATTCTTCAACATTCTTATTCTGAAATCTTGCATATAGCTGCATTATACATGGACAAAAGAAAAGTCTTGTTCTTGGTGCATCATTTCAGTGCCTCTCCAACACTTTAAGCTATGTTGGCAAAAGGGCTCTTTGGCCCCTGTAAGCTATCTTCATAAAAAATGAGATTGGAAGAGGTTGGTGGAAAAGACAGTTGCATAAATCTCTACCAAAGAGCTTTTTGATCTTGCATAAATTCTCAAGATAGGCAACACAGACTGTATAACAACTAGGTAGCTAGATACTCACATGCAGTCTGTTGGCATATTAATAGGGAAAAAAAAAGCACTTTCAAGTATTTTGTACCCAAAAAATTAGTCTTATTATAAGATTCACTGGAAAGAATTTAGATAGCACAGGTTTGTTTAGTGTTGGTGATGGGCCGCTGCAATTTCACATTTGAATGCTGTGTTTCTATGTTTTTGCCTATCTCTAGCAGATCCTAATTTTGTGATGCTTTATCAGGGTGACAGATATTGATATCTAGGGAAAATGTATCATTGATTTACTGTTTTTCCATTCACAGAGAGAGTAAAACTGAAGGACCAGAGGGAAATACGAACTAAAAGTTCTTGAAAAATATTTATCATTTACTAGTTGAAGGTAACTGCTAGAAAGATCATTTCTGATGAAGTCTTATTCCAGGTTTGTCAGAATAATGACTGAAAATGACAAACTGAAGGCGTTTATTTGCTCTGGTTGCTGAGTTACTGGGAACGGTGAGTCCTAAGTGCAATGGGAAAGCAATGAATCCCCAAAGCCTCCTGTGTAATGTTCTGGTTTCAAAATGAAAGGACCAAATCGGAGAGCAATATTTTGCTAACACTATTTAAAGAAGCCATCTCTGGCTTGACATTATGACGTGCAGGTTTTTCAGGGTCAGATGCAAAGTTGTACTTCACATGCTTTCCAGCAGAAAAGACCAGGAGAGTATGAGGCAGCTCCTTACAGTCTGGATGCTCCCAATAGTCTCTGGGGGCAGCTGGTCCCAGCAGGGTGGGAAAGCAACACTGGGCAATGAGTGGTCAAGGGCCATGGGTCACTGTATGTGGCATAAGCATCAAGCAACTCATATGTAGCTAATACAGCATCAGCTAGGGCCTGGCATGGCTGGAGTAACAGAAGCATGTGACGTGTGGTGGCAGAAATGGTTCCTGCAAAAATATGGTGACAGCTGCAGCTTTCTTTCTGGTTTTATTTGGGGTTTGGGTTTTATTTTTTGGTTGGTTGGTTGGTTGGTTGGTTGGTTGGTTGGTTGGTTGGGGGTTTTTGGTTTTTGGGTTTTTTCCTGAAGGAAGATTTCCCCATTTTTCTGCAGGTATTTAGTGGGTAGGTATCTATTCACGAAGTGGATATGTACTGTGATCTCCCTGTTCAGCTTGAAAGGGTTTTTGAATCCACATCTGCTGTGTGTGAAGGGGGTTCTGTCAGCTCTCCAGAGGCTGGCATGCAGCTGGTAAAAGTGATGCTTCTATGCATAGGTGAGCAGGAGAGTCAGCAAGAGGGTGTGAGGGTTGCACAGCTGGGCTGAGCCAATCAGCTGGCAGGGCCTGAAGCTTGGACCTTCTTGTTTAATTTCATTGAAAGTGGGAAGAAAATGCAACTTTCAGCATCTTGATTAGTTCCAGATGTAATGGAGTGTATGGAGGAGAGTTTTGAAGTGTCACAGACTGCATTTTTCTTCTAGTTGGGTTCTGGCTTTCAGGATGTGTTGATCAACAACAGCAGAAGTGTTGCCAACGGCATTTATTAAAATACTTCTGGATTTGCTGCAAATACACAGTTCAAGTTGTAGCATTTACTGCAGAAACCATGAGTTCTCTTGGATAGTACCTTTCTAGTAATTTTCATTTTTCATAATCAGCTCAAAAAAATATTTTGTTTCTACAGTGGTGGAGTGAGTCATAGTAGCACCTCTCACTTAAATGTGTTCATGTAGATACTAGTGCACTTGGTTCATTATGAAACAAAGACTAGATGAGAAAGAAAATGGATTTTCTGGTTAGCATGAAAATGCCGGCTTATTTACAACAACAAAAAAGAGTTTGTGGATGTAAACCATTAAAAAAAAAAAAAAAGGAGAGATCATCTTAATTTGTGCCAGGTTTAAATGCCTTTAGTGGTTTTTCATAATGGGCAAAACTCCTTGAATGAGATGCCATTCAATAAACAATGACAGTTTAAAAAAAAAGGATTACTGCCTTACAGCTTGGCTTCTGGAGTAGGTTTTCACTAAAGATGTCACCAAATGACTCATACTAGAACCTGGTTGTCTGTATCCTTAGCATAAGACACAACACATTTCTTGCAAGAAAGAACCTCTTCTGGCAACTGAGTTCTTCACAATGTTTTCTAAGGAATTGCTAAAACTTGTGGTGATTTCCTCAGAATTCCCTTGTTCTTCCCTGAGTGTGTTTTCCCCTGTTGCAAAGCTGTGAACATTGGAAATTACTACTGCATGCAATGGCCACCATCATGTCTCCTTGTGCTGTTGATCTCTCATGCTGTAAATGGCCCTGATTTATGTATTTGCTAAAGAGAGGATAATCTCACAGAAAGTTGTTGAGGGGTAATCTCATGGGAGGTTAAGAAGGATTAATGTTATCCTATTGAAATAAAACTAATTTCATATATAGAAGGATATATTTTGCGTAAAGAAAGAATAGATAAAATTAAAGCCTATGCAATACATTTAACTGGGTTTCTAAATGTATTTGAAAATAATAGCTCTTAACTTTTGTGTTTAGTATGTAATGTAAGCTGGAATAATAAACCAAAGTTTATATCTCAGGCATTCCCTTTGTCTGTAACCCAGTTTTTATGAGATATTCTTTTGATGTCATTGTACTTTATTGTGTACACTGGTAGGAGCTTTAATGCACAGATTAATGGCACAAGAGAATAACAGTTTCAAAATATGTACTTGGTTATTCAGAAAACATTAATCCATAGAGCTGTGTTGTATTTAAAAAGCAATATATTGTATGATCCTGTGGAATGCTTTCCTGCATAAACATAGTGCTGTGTTACTAAACCTTTATCAAAAAATACTCACACCAACTTGTTTATCATTTGTTCTGCTACAGTTTTCTATAATTAGGGGATCAATTAATTAAAAGATCAAAAGCCCTAAATAGTAGGTCAATTATGATTTTCCTTTTAAAACATATTTAATGTGCTTCTATTTATAAACATAAAATAGCTGTTCATATTGAAGCAATCTTCAGGCTTCAAAAAACCAGATAGATCTGAAGCCAAAGTTACCTTTTTTTCCCCTTCTTTGTTTCTGCCATACATAATTCTTAAATGAACACCAGGCCCCATGCTGTAGCAAATTAAAAGCCTTTGTATGTAAGGAACATGGAATTGCTGCACATTTCAAACAACAACTCTTGACAAAACCCTGATGGTGCAAAATGGCTGAAGAATGCACAAGCTTTTAGGAAAGGCAAAGTGTTTAAAAGACTTTTCTGATGTGCATGAACACATCCCTAATGCTGTTTCTCCTTGCCAGAAAAGGCTCTTGTTGACAGGACAAGATAGCATTAAGAATTTTCTACCGTCAAGGTCCACCACCTTTCACACCCACACACCATCCTGCTTTTCCCAGCTACATTTCTGTCAGCTGTAAACACAGAACAGAAACATCCTTTTGTCCCTCGTGCTACCACAGAGCTTACCTCCTCCAAACACTGTTGTTGATAATCCGCATCCCTCCCCCATTTGCCCAAGTCCCACAGACCAAGGTACCAAACTCAACACCTCATGCACAGCCCACAGAAGAAGATGTTCTCTCCCACCCTCCCATTTCACATCCCACCAGCCCTGCCGTGGCTGGCTTTGAACCTGGAAGTACAAATGCAGGCACTGGTTGAATTTCTGCATTCCTGCAGGATTTAAGTGATATGCAGTTAAAGATCTCCCAGGTGGGGCTAGGAGCTTTTGCCTTAAATAATTGTATCCTCAGGAATTTGCTGCGCTGATGAAGGAGCAGTTTCATGGTAATTATTGCAGGAGAGACATTTCTGCCTTCAATGAGCCGCCCCTGTACCCCAGACATTGATCCTGTTATTTGGACTATGGGTCAACAGGCAGGATTTGCCTGGTTCTTGGATGCAGTTTGCACATTCTCATGTTATAAAATCATGTGCATTTACTGAGGGTTTGCTACTCATCATGTGGCTTTTTGTAGCATTTTTGACTTTTGTATAGTTCCGAACCCTAGGTGTTTCATTCCATTTACCAAACTAGCCAAAAAAACCCCAAAAAACACCCCCCAAACAACAAAAAAACTAGTTTATTTCACTCATATTCCCTCATGCAATTAGTTTATTTCTGCTCTGTCCCTGTTTCTCTTTATTCCTCATACATGCTCTTATGTGTACTCAGAAAACCGTCTAGGAAATTAGCACTCTGGGGATAAGCACATCATGGTTTTCTGTTTCTTTTGTTTTTTCCATCCTTCCTTAGAAGTTATCTTTTAGGGAAGTCTGTTTTGCAAATGGAATTTATTATTGGAATACCTTTGTTTCATTATTCCTAAAAGAGAGAAAAAATTAAAATTTAAAATATTTAAAATACCATATCTTAAATGCTAAATTTTCCCAAGGATATTTTAATGGGAAAAATTTAAAATAATATATTTAGTAGGGTATGGGGCTTTTCTCTGTTGAAATGCTACTGTGGTAGCACCATGTTTACTAATACCATTCCATGAAGTTATCAGCAGATGAATGCCTAAACCCAGGAAAGCATATGGTTATACAGTTACATTCTCTCAAAGCTAAATAATGAACATGAGCACAAATGTTTTCCAAATTAAGACTGCAATGAGGACTACGTAGTTAAGAGGCACTGAGAAGAGTTGCACTATGGAATATCTCTTATTTATGTCTTTTTTTTCCTGAACATGTTAAAGAATTTGGATTGTGTCTAAAGATGAAGGTGCTGTATCAGTACAGGTAAATTGGATATTTACCCAGTCACTGGATTACTTTACATACAGTATTAAATCAGTGTGCTTTAGACCTGGGATGGTCAGCATTCTCCCAGACAACTCCTGGGCTAGCTTGGAATATATGGACTGTTACATTATTTTAAAATTATACTGAATGTGAGTGTTTCAGAATGTAAATGTATTTGATCTTATGAATATGGACTGATCCATATTGTTGGACTCATTGCCATAGCAGACTTAACTTTGCCTTTAGAAGTGTTTGAATCTAATCATTATTTTCAGAGATAAAAATAAATTCTAGCCAACCAAATTCTATGGCACCTGTTCTGAGAAGAGAATAAAGAATGCTGCTACTGGGGATTATGATTAATCAATAATGAGAAATCTTTTTTTCCCATAAATTAACATTATATAATCAATCTCTGAATAGTTCCTCAAATTTCACATGGTTATTTCTCAATAACAAATTCAGTCCTTTTTGCAGACATGTTTGTATAAGTGCTTTTGATTTTCATTGTTTTCTTTTTCTTCTCCCACAGAAATATGTCAGCAAAGAAACACTGTATGTATGCATATTTATATGTATCCATGTCTTGGTTTTTCCTGCTTGCTCATTCTTGGCAAAATTGGGGATCACACTGATCCTTCTTTTAGAGGTGCAGTGCTCAAATAATATGTTTAACTAAGTGCACCAGGACCTTGCATTCCTTGCAGGACTTTTAGTATTATCAACAGATTCTAACTATACATCAGCCATGAAAACATTACTACATTAAGCCAAGCTACAGAAAAGCTTTACCAAGATCCACACAGACAGCAAATAATAAGGTTTTTCACAATCCCCTCTGTCTGCACAACTGAAATCATTACTGCATTTTGCCACCAGTGAAAGGAGGTATTTAAAAAGCACAGGGAAGCTGCCGCAGCAAGGAAGCACATTTCAACAGCTATTGTCAGTTAATCTTATTGTGAACTAATACCATGCCTCCTTTTATTTTGTCACTGTGTCCTATCTGCCATCTTCCTGTCCCTCTACATTTTCCTCCTGGCAGGGCTAGTGCTTATTTCATAATAACTGTTCTCTCTCTGTGTCAAGGACCTTCTCAAGAGTAAGTCTTTGTGCTATTTCATCCTGTCTTCCCTTATACCTTTCTTTTTCTCTGGATTAAAATCCTGCTCAGGCCCCCAACACCTCCTGCTGAGTGGTAGGGGCATCTGTCATGGGCTCTGTCACTCTTCTTGTTCCATTAAGACCAGAACAGATCATTTTGTCAACTCAGCTGGTTTGTGAACTCATACCAAATGTTTTATTTGCTGGGTCATCTTGTCCAAACTGCTTCATCCCCAGTAGCAGCATTCTTTATTCTCTTCTCAGAACAGGTGCCGTAAGTATTGCTTTGTCCCATTCCCTATTCCTCCTATCTCACATTCCTCCACTCCTCTCCTTTCTATCCAAGGGGCAACTCCAGTTTTTCTTTCACCAGCTCATATTCTCTTCATATTCCATAACATTATCATTTGTTTGCAAAATGTGTTCTCAATGTATTCTGCTCTCTCGAGTGCCTCTCGAAGTACTTTGTATTTTTGATGGCCTTATCAAGTGTGAAACTGTAAATGGTTGGAGAGTCAGTTACAGAAGTGCTTTAACCAGGGGTTGTGCTAAAGAGATGGCAAAGAATGCACACACATCTTTTTCTACTTGGCTTTGTACCTTCCAAATGCTGGAGTTTTCTACCCATAAATTATTAGACTAGTCCCTAAAGACTGGATGTGATGGAATACAATCTTTGAAACTACTACTTCGCAAGTAAAGTAGTAGACAAACTGAGAGATTTTCTCTTTAAATAACTGGAAGCTCCCAAAATAGCACAAGTAGGGCTATCCTGAAAGTATTTTCAGCTTTTCTGAAATTAATATTTTTTTTTCTTATTACATGTTATAGCCATGCACTTTAAAGATTTAACTAAATTAATTTCTTTCCCATTGGCTTTTCCTTTCTCTCAAGCTGCATGACTCTGTAACTAAGTAGAGTTCAGCTGTTCACCACAGAAAAGCGGTTTCAGAATCTGCTGAATCACATACTGCCTGGGCATCCCTGTTTTTGCCAAAAATTTCAAAACATGGCATGACAAAACTGTTACCAAGAAGAGAGATTTCAGTTTTTCTCTTAGAGTATTTCTATATTTTTCTAGAATTTGTATTGCCAGGGATATTTTTATAATGACCATAAAATCTGCTGCACTCGTGTAATCCCCCTATTATGTGTGAAAGAGCAACACTACATGCTTTAGGTTAATTAGAGCATAATTCCCCAAGCAACATACATATGCGCTGGCACTGAAATGAAAACTTTAGGCTGGTTGGTTGATTTTAATGGTGCTTTATCATTTTCCATGTGTCAAAAAACAAACCAGTAGGCTATTCTGTTCCCTTCTGACCTCTCACAGAGATAACACTCACTGCAGACACATACTTTTATCAGGAACACTTGAATCATCACCCAGGCTTCTAGTTTTGCACAACACAACCACATGCAAGGTGAAGAGCACCATGGCAGGGTATTTGGTCAAGGGATTTGTTTGCCCTTGTCAAAACTGGATGTGTTTAATAGTTCTCTGTAATCTCCATGCATCTATGATAAACATGCAGCAATCTGTGCATTAACTAATATATAGCATTGCTTTTCCTTCAGTAAAAGTCCTTGCTCAGAATCCTGTGTGAGCAGGGTATATTTAATAGTTAGGCAAACTGCCTGCAATAAAACTATTTTGAGCTCTTTTCTAGATGATCTGCCCTTTAGATTAGTTCAGGTTCACACAGCTGCACAGCGAATAGAAATATTTCACAGCTCAATAAATGGGGCAGCTGGTATTTTGATTCATCTCAGAGCAATTTCACTGTGAATCAATAAAGTATGGTGCTCATTTTGAACAAAAGAGCACGTTTCATGGGATATCATCATTGTCATCATGGTCAGCTTCTAGCGGCCTAGAGATGAATGGATGTGTTTCTCAGAGCCTTACCTTTTCTCATCTTAATGTACACATTGACATTTCACTTCCCTATCAGTTATTAGGTCATTTGAAACAAAATAAACAAATAAACAAACAAAACCTGAAAAAGGAAGGAAGAAAAAAGATAAAAAGAAAGTGTTAAGCATTGCTTGCATGAAAAACAAAAAGCAGTTGAAATTTCACTTGTTTCCTGGGAGGAAGTATCCAATGGGGATACCAAAACATATCAACACTCCAGGAGTGCCTCACCATTCTAGAACCAGAACTCCATTTTTTAAGTTCTGCAATGGTAATGGCTCTGCCCTCTGTGCTAGTTGTTTCTTGGCTGTTTTGCACTTGCCAGGATCACCCTTTTTCTCTTTGTCATGTTTCAGTCCAATGGTCTCTAAAATATGTCTCTAGTCTGTGTCAAGATATTTATCTTGTACTTTTGTCCATAGAAATAATTCTTAAGTATTCACTTCCTTCTTTGGCCTTAGGTCAGTGATATTTCCTCTATTTTTGCTGAGATGCTGCTTGAAGGACTATTTGCAGCATTTCAGATACTTCCTTATTTAGGAAATACAATGATAATTCATTTATTTTTTGGAGATGAAAAAATATAACCAGGCATCACCTCTTCATTAGACATCATTTGAAGGCCACTGAAGGTTGCATCTCTGGCTATTCAGCCCAAGACTACATTCATTTTTTAAAAAAAAAGTTATTGATTTTTCCTTCCCTTCCTTCCTCTGATTTAAGTAGATTTTTCTTGCGTATTTTTCTCAATTCTAATTTTCTCTAATTATAATTTTCATTAATATGGCATAATATGGCTAAATTGGTAACTCTGCTTCTACAACCATATAGTTTTTATTCAAAGTATTTCTTTTTTAGCCTGAAATTGTCAGCACTTGGCCTTATTCCAAAGTTATTTCCTTTTGCTAAAATGGAACTTTGTTCATCTTTCAAAAGAACAGAAGAACCCACTCTTAAAAATGATAATACTATGCTTCACAGGAGACAGGTGGACAGTGAAACCTTGCATGGAGCTAGGGATTTTTCCTTGAATAACTTAACAAACAGGGACGCTTTCCTTATTTCTTATAATTGATCATATCACAAAGTGAATACTTTGCAAAAAAAGAACTATTTGGGTAAAATTATTATTATTTTTTTTAATCACAGATTTTCTGGGCATAATATTATAATATTAAATTCCTCCTTTCTTGAGCTCATTTAATAACTTGTTTCTCAAGAGACCTATGACACCTCCATTTTTTGACGACTGTGTCCATCACTCCCATCCCAAAAGAAAGAGGATGAAAAAGTCAGTCAATGGCCTTTTGACCACTGCTAACTGTATTCCTTAAAAAAACTGTATACAGATGCAGTCAACTTCATATTCTATACCAAACTCTTGAAGAAAGAGATATTTGGCACAGTACTGTTGATGCCTAGAGAGGCTACCTAGAACAGAGGTTGGACAGGGTTAAAGGAATAAAGTCTGTATTTATTAAAAGGCCTTCAAAGGATACACCTTGGGCAGTACAAGAGCCCAGCTGTGGTTCCACCCAAGATGGACCCAAGATGAACTCCGAGTCACAAATTTTCACACTTTTATAAGTTTTGGTCCATTTACATTTTGGGGTTAATTGTCCAATTACATCTTCAGGTTATGAAGTCCCATCCTCCCAGTTTGCTCTCCTCACTTCGATGTTATTTATCCTTTTTGGGCCTGGAGCTGCAATGGTGTCCTTGGTTCTCAGGCTGGAAAAGGATTGCTTTGTCTAACTAAACTGTGAAGAGGACTTGCTAACTCTTTATATAAAAAGTTCAGAGTTATATTCTAATGAAGTACAGAATCTGGAAAATATGAAAGCTAAAACTTAAGGCATCATTGTACCACTTAGAAAAATTCTGAAACTCCTCCCACATTTTTCATGGTGTTTTTTCGGTTTGTTTTCATGAAGCCATGTTTTATTGCCCTTCTGGGAATTTTTGGCTGAGGTTTGGCACAAGGAGCCCATTGCCTTACAGTAAAAGATTGTCAGTGGGATAATCAAAAGGGTTTCTTGTCTCTGTGCATGCTGCTCACACTCACACTTTGTATTTTCCAAACTGTGTTGTGGATTTTTACTAAGAACTCTAGTAGCCCTTGAACTTAATTGGGATGTGGCATGAAATTTGCTAATGATTCTTATCTGGGTTTGTGATTTCTTTACAACATAACAGAGTGGGGTTAACTCTGTCTTGCCAGTTATTTCATATCACTGTGGTTTTGGCAAAGAGTAAACAAAAATATTGTGGAAAATAAAGTGTTTAACGTACTGAGGGATCTTTATTTAATATATTTTTACCAACTGGGAAAAGTTTATTTTTATATCTCAAAAGCCCTTGCAGCGGTAATTTTATCCTGAATGTCAGTATCCCCATAGCCTAAAAATTTTTCATCTTCCACAAACTCTTATGAAGACACAGTAAAAATGTACTTACAAGAGGCAAACAATACTGCTACAGGAGTAGCTAGCAACAAAGATAATTCTATTTTAAAGCTATATGTAAAAGAAACAGAAAATTAATTTGACTTGCTATTAAAATAAATTGAAGCTCCTTTCCTTTTTCTTTTTGTACAGTTTTGCAGAAGGAAGAAGGGCCAAGAATCTTCAAGGTAATTGGATGTCCAGCTGCATCTACAGCCATGAACAAAGTCATATAAGCCTGATGTTGTTAGCCTACAAACACAAAATTTTGTGTTTGACTTTGTAGTCTTTTATCTCAGATTTGAGGAAGAGATTTTTTGCCAAAAGTTCTCCACATTTCCACTGAACAGATTTTATCTTTCTGCAAATCTGCACATAGCTACATTCTAAAATTTAGTCCTCAAAATCGTCCTGAAATCCTCTTCAAATCCTGCCTAATTCTGGGTATGCCTACAACCATATGGCTCTCTGTTTTGCCTAGGCATCTGCAAACATATCTGTGAGAGCCTCTTGCATTTTGAGGTGAAGGAAATGTGTTTCTGAGGACAAATCCACAGAGGCCCAAGATGTTAGAGGAGTGAAGTAGGAGATGGAGGGTAGCTTCACATCTCAGCTCTTCTCATTTTGGTGGGGTATGGACTCTCTCTTTCCAGCTCCCATGAGAGTGACACAAAATTGTGAAACAAGCTAAATACATCTTCATTTTTCCTGTTGCATCTGTCTTGCTCTGTGGAAAGAAATACACAACGAAAAGACCAAAAGAAAGCAACTGAAGAGGCAACACAATTCTTCCCAATAGGGATAGGAGGGCTGAGCTCACCAAGGGGATGGAAATGGCCTGTATTCTGATTTCTGTTCTGTTTTCAGTCCTTTAGGCCCCACCCACTGACCACTCCTTGAGTTGCTACCAACATCTGCTACCTCAGATTCTGGACACTTCAGTGGGCTATAGCATCAGTAAATCCCACCCAGAAAAATAAATGTATCCATCCTAATGGCGGTCCTGGTGCCAAAGGAGATGGCAACAGTATGGCTACAAACTCCCTTGAGCTGTCATGATTGCCCATTACCACCACTTCTGATTTAAAATGAGTAGAACCTTGGCAGCTCTTCTTCATTTGTGATTTGATCTCATTTGACAGGCAGACCAATAACGTTTCTAGTTGTTGATAGTAGTACAAAACAATTTGCAGGAGATGCTTTAATACAAACAGGGACATGGTAGAAAGAGTGTGGAGAAGTTTCTGGAAAAGGCAGATTTAAACACTGGCATTGGTGTAAAAGGGATAGGCAACTGGAATGGATTTAAAGTCTCAGAAGTAGATTCATTGAAGGGCTTAAGCACAAAAATCTACCTGTTCCTGTGCTTTACTGGTTGGATTGTTGAAGCTCAAACAATATTTAATGCGGAAGTTTGCTGTGTGTAATTTAGACCCTGTGTGACAAAAGGGATACTTAGGGGCAAACACTCACATTACTGTGTGCATGTCACCTCTTAGACTGAAATTGTGTGGAAATTCCTTATGTGCTGTGGAAGTCTTTGCTGGATAGTGAATTAAACTCCAGGTTCATAAATAGGCCAAAGACACCTTCTTGATACATGTTGCTATAATTAAAAATGTACATGTGTGTCCATTATAAAGCAATTTTTGCTGCCCTTAAAATATGGTGGGATTTCATTTCTGAAAATTCTCTGAGAAACATAGGGTTTTAACCTCTGGACTGCAGTCTATTGATACTGGAATTTTTTAAAGTAGAAGAGAAAAGAAAAAAAGAGGTAGGGATCTTCAGAAAGAACATGGGAACATTACAATAGGTTTTTTCCCACTATTCAAAGTCTAATGTATAGGAAAATGATGCCTACTATTTGTAAAGAAGACAAATGTATGATCTGTTTAACAGGCAACCAAATATGTCTTTAACTGCTGAAGGGAGGATCACGGTAGGGGGAAGATCAGCTTAATGCAATTTCAGTTAGAAACACAATAATTTGGAGTTTTATTTCTGGGATTTTCTTATTAGTAACCACAGAAGGCAAAATTATTCAAATGACACAAATTCAGTGAGGATCTGAAAAATAATGAGATCATGCGCTAAATTATTTTTTCTTTTGTTCTGTCACATTTTTAATCCCTTTCTTATTTCCATGTGGTATAGGAAAAGAAGGATTGTAAGGCTTTTCCCCTGTCTTATTTATAATCTTCTTTGAAAATTTAATATTGCTGATTTTAGCTGTATAGTATTTAAGTATAGGCTAGTAGCCTTTGCTCTGTAGAAGCGATGAAGAAATCCGAGGCTGTGGGAATTATTCTTCTTCATAAAAGAAAATACGATAAAAATTTATAGGCAGAAATAAGTCCCCAGTTTGATCTTTTGCAGGCTGTCAGACATGGTGTTTTTGAAGGCTAAGCCAGCAGGTAGTGGGACAGGTACCATGGGGGTTTCTGCAGGCATTCCTTTCTTCCACACGCTCCTCCGAGGCAGTGCCCTGTGTTCAGCACAGTTTCAGACAGAAAGGATTATTCTGTAAATGATGTATGTTTCTCTGCTCTTGCTAGCTCCTGCCCATTTCATTTTCTTTTCAAAAGGTACAATACATAGCAATTATTTCTTCACTTGTAACTTGTTTCTCTGAGGCCAACTACAGAGCCATAAGGCTCAGAGTGACCTAAGAAACTTCAGGTGATATAAAAAGAATTGTTTGGAATCCAGACATAAAAATAAAACTGGGGCTACTGTTGGAGGCTGTGAGTCTCTCCTCTCCAATACAACCCATTTAGAAAGAGAGAGAGAGAGAGAGAGAGAGAGAGAGAGAGATGAGTGAAGGAAAAAGAAAAAACTACAGAAAAGTAAGGGAGTGAAGGGAAAAAGGAACCTTGAAGGTCTCCATGTCCTAACTTATAAGTGTGCCCAATGGACACTGCTCTGAAATTTAAAAAACTTCTTTACTTAAAAGTTTCCATATTCTCCTTCAGCAAACTGTTCCTTCACTTAAGGATCCTTTCTTTTAGAATTTTCTCTAATAGCTAATGTAAATTTTCTTCACTGAAGTTTTATCTTTTATTTCCTGCCCTATTCCCAGGGGCCATGAACAAAAGTTGGTCTGCCTTTTAGAAGATCCAAGAAATACACACAATATGATTTCGTATTTTCCCCCATTCTTCTCTTTGCTACACTAAACCAAACTCCTTTTCTCACATTTTCTTAAAGATCCCATTTACAAGACCTCCAGTTATTCATGAGACTTCCCAGGACAATATGCCAGAATTGGCCCATGACTTTCCTAACCATGCAGACCCACCCCTCAGTGGTTCTGAATGTTATGGAAGGACTGCTTTAGTATTTCATTCAATTTACACCTTCATCAGCATTAATATCAGTAGCTTCTCTAGAAATTTGAGGTCACGGGGTGAGCTTCATCTGACCAAATGTAGGTAGTTAAATCTGATCTTGTCTCCCTAGCTCATTTGGGTAAGGGAAACAGGCAGTTTTGAGCAAGACTTCAGTCACGCAAAAGGAGATGTCTACATTTGTTTGAGAATTAAAAGGAAATCAGATCAAAAAGAAACAAGAAAGACACCTAAAAGTGCCTGTTATTTTTATTTAACTGTATGAAGTCTAAAGGTAAGCAACTCAGAGTGCAGTTGACTGCAAGTCAGTAATAGGAACCTATAGAATCACATGTTTAGAAGAAACAGCGTAGGGCAGACTTTTGTTATGCATAATTACAGAGAAATAGGTGACTGTATCTTCAGGAATTTCATATTTGTGCTGAAAAAAGAAGCTGCACAACATTCTCTAGGACACAGGATGTTACAGAAGGATTGAACATTTATTTAGGCTGTTAAACCAAAGGGGGAGCAAGAGGACAGAGCTAGGTGAAGAAGATAAGGCTTTTCATGAATTAATTTTTCCTATAGCTCTGTATTTTGGCACATATATGTCACATTCAATATGTGATGCCTGATTAATCTGTAATATGAATGCAGTACTTTATACTGCTGTAAATTCTTTTAATATCTGAAAATGTATTCCTAGTATACCTACTTCTCCCATGGGAGCACTGGCAAAATTCCCAGTGGCTTGAATAAAATACAATAAAATGCAGAATAAAGGAACAGGGTTTAAATCAAGAGTATAAACCGATTAGGTATTTTCATGTTTGGTCTTTGAACTTCTAAATATAATTAATGCCTATTGTTCTGTTTCCAAAGGCACCAATCCTGTCAACCTTGCTGACTCTCTCAGACTTTTTCATGCCAACACTAAGGGCTGTCTTCTGTTCTGTTTTAGCCAAACACCATCATGTGCCCTTCTCATGTGTCCCTCTCTTCCTTAGCATCCAATGTTCTTAGACTCCTTTTCCTAATCAAATCTTTCAACAGATGATAAGAGGGCAGAACACATGCAAATTATCTTAGTGAAGTGGATACTAAATAACTGAATCAGCAACATAACTTCCAACTACCACACTAATTAATCTCTTATTTATGACTCATTGTCAACAGTACATTTTTGAAATGCTGACAGATATAGCTGGCATCCAGCAGTAAATAATGTTTCAATGGTCTCTTACAGGCCAGGATGCAATTTAAAGCTGTGAATGACTCAAAATAAGGTAGGGTAATGTATAAACACAGACATACCAAATGATTTTATCCCACCTTAATTACTTACTTTTACTTTTTTATTTGGCTAGCTCTGTATTAGGGAATTGAATGTGTAGAATATTGTGCTCATTTGTCATGTACTTAAACACAACCTAAGCTGCTGGACCTTACTGAACAATACCTATTAAACAGAAATATTTGTCAGAAGTATCCTCATTACTCAGTAGTCAATGCCATTCACTACCTTAGGCCAAAATGATTCCCTGGGATGATGCACAATTAAGTAGAATCCCAATGTATCTGATTAAAAAAAGTGTAGAAATCTACCTGTGAAACACTGTAGCATACATTGCTCACTAAACTGTCAACCACCTACAGTTTTAATGAGGGTTTTCCTCCTCACTCCTTGTAAATTGCTCTAAGTGGGAAAATTAAACCCTCTGAGGGTGTGCACATTAGAAATATGGCAGACTAGATTAGGCAGATCTTTCCTGACCAAAATGGCATGGATGATACCCTACTCCAGGGTCTTGAAAATTATTTGCAGGAGGTCCTAAATCAGAAAAGAGAGTAATAGCTGAAATATCCTCCCTAGCTCTTCTTACTATTCCTGGGTATGGAACAGTCCATGACAGAAATTCATAACTAACTTATAAGGGAAATCAATCTCTTGTTTGAACATGTGCTTTATCAGACTTAATTCTGTCTGAAAAACCATTCCTTGTCAATGTGATTACATATATGTATATATACATCATATTTACATACATATATGTATATGTTATATACATACATACATATAACAATTCCATATCAGTGACTATTCCTTGCACCTGTGGTATAATTGTAACAGTATGAGGGACAGACACAAACCTGGTAAGGACCTTCCTGATAAAAATATGCTTAGAGTTAAATAAAAACGTTTGTAGCATATATACTGGTGAACTCAAAGAGGTGCTGGCCAAAACCTCTGAAAAGATTCAGTAAGGAAAAATTCTCCAGATCTACAAGTCTCTATTCCTTCTCTGGTTCAGAGTGGTTAGCTTCTTCTATTAAATCTTCAAATCAACATTATTTATTTTAGTATTTTTTGGCAATATATGAAGCCAAACGAGCTCAAGTTGGAGCTATCATTCCTATTTGGTGTGAACTTCTTGGTTTTGGGAGATTTGCCTGCGCATACTTAAAAATCTCTTAATAACTGATCTGTTATGCACTCACATTTGAACTTCTCACAGCTACCTTCAACTATCTAGAAAACACACCATGCAAAGTTAGTTGGTATAACCTCGTTTAACAGATTATGGGAAGAAAAAAACCTCAATTTTAAAAAAGGGCCCAAAATAAACATGCAAGACAGATTTAATTAGTTTTCCTGAGGAGTGTTCATGGCTCTCTACTGACTACTGGAAATGCCAAGACAGGTGGTTTATGCCAGAATTAAACTCATAGTTTGAGCATGTTAACAAGAATAACACCCACAGAGATGTAAACAACTCTCTCAATGCAGGAAGATGACATGGTTCCTAATTTTTACCACTTGGCAATTAAAAACAACTTGACAGAGTTGAAAGTTGGGTGGGGAGGGTCAAAATTCTGAAACAAGATGAAAGAACTATTCCTTTGAAAATCATCACAGAAAACTGCTGTTTTACAATAGCAACCACCGTTGTTTAGTAATAATGTAAACTTTCATGAAAAAAAGAATAAAAACAATTGAGTATGTGATAAAGGTTGATTAGCTAACTTAGGCGCATTTATTTTTTTCAAAACACAAACAAAAAGACTGGTTATGGCACAAAGAGAGCAGCCCTCATAAACTGGGTAACTGTATATCCTGCTGTCCTTCAAATGACGATTTTCCAAAGCATGCATATCACTGTTGATTTAATTTTTTTTACAAACCTTTTGTCTTTTTGTGACTCACCTATCCACTGGTTCTGATTTCTTCCAAATGTTTCTTACAAATTTTCTTGTATCGAGAGCCTCCTGGCTTGTATAATTGACAGAAAAAAATAAAAAGTCTTGCTTTCAAAACTGAGAGTATTTAGATAAAAACAAACTGACTATTTTTTCTAAAACAAAAAAAAAAAACCTTTTCAGAAAATTATTATTAAATGTCACCACATCTTAGCTTTCTGTGAAAGCTGTCAATATCTTATCCAGTGCCCAAATCAAACGAATTTGCTATATAAACAATTGGATCCAGACCCTTAGGAAATTTATCAAGAAGTTTGTTTGCCTTAGGGGGATTTTCACTGATATGAAAACAGGGCAAGCAGGAATTGCTTGCAAACAGAAAAGAAATGTTGAATTTCTGTTTGCAGAGACTGGCTGGAGACTTTATCTCCTTCCAAGAAAAACTCCACAAGTACAGAAAAATTATATCTCCTTCCAAGAAAAACAGTTCCCCATACGTCAGTTATACCTAGAAGAACGTGGATTGTAATTCCTCTTGCTATGTGTGAATTCTGTAGAGAACTAAGCTTTTAAATGGCTAAGACTTTCCAAAATTAATAAAGCATACATTTATTCCTAACACAGGCCAGCATAAAAACTTGTAAGGAGTTCACTCAAATGCAAGTAACTAATTTTGTATAGGGTAGAGCTTTCATATCATGTCATCATGTTTATTTGTCAACAGGGAAAGCTACTTTCCTAAAGAAAACACCAAATGCAAAGACAAGGATTGGGCCAATGATTATAAACGAGGTAGACGAAAGAAAAAGGTCTGTAAGAGAGGCCATGTGTTTCTTTAAACCTGCAGAGTATAGAAATGTCAGTTTAGGGTAAGTTTAACTATGTCAGTGTTCATATAATCCCCATGAAGGCTCATATTGCTATTTGAGATTTTATCCATCTGAACTATAAAAAGGTACATACACTCATTGTCCACAAACAAAGAGCTAACACAGCTGGTAATTTTTTCCTTGTACTCTGCAGAATCAGGTATTGTCAACTTTCTTGTCTAGGCAGAGGAAGTTAAACCTGATAGCAACTGATGTAATGTGAAACTTAAAAGTCTAGATGAGGTGGAGTATAATCCACTACCCTTCTTTTTTTCACAATATTTTCTATATTTCTACTTTTCTATATTTCTACTTTCTTTTTATTTTGACCATTAATTTTCACATTTTGTGAGTTCTGTTTCCTTCTCCTACAAAGCAAAGTATCTTTTGAAGAACGGGAGAATAGTCTCTCTCTAAATGGGAAACCAAACAAACAAGACTCCTGCTTCACAATGGCACACTAACACGAGGTAAGAAAAGTACTCTCACTTTCACTCTCTGTAAGAGTCCATAGCCTTGAGGATGAGGGAAAGAGCTTTCCTCTAGGTATGTGGTGCTTTCAACACAGCTTCCTATCTCTCTGCTGTTGAGCAGAAGGGAAAAAGCACAGTTTTAGTAAGGCTAAAAAAGCAGAAATTTTTTTTGCTGCTGGTGAGGTCAACATTCACAAATTAATGCAGTCTGGATGGATTTTCAATTAAACAATGCTGAGATGAACCTGTCACCCAGGAAATGTGAGCAGATGGAAGAAGGAATGTCAAGACAGGAAATGTTATTAGTTTGGTACTATTTTGTCCTCAGTGGCATCATTTCTATTCCTCCATGAGGCACACAGGATGAGTTCAAAGATGAAAAATGCATCGATAGCATTTGATTCATTCTCTTTCTACTGTTTGGCAAGTAGTCATGCTGTGCACTGCCACCAATTCTGGTGACCTTGAAGGTCAATCATTCTGTATTTTGAGGAAGTGCTTGCTCATCTCATTCTGAACGATGAAATCCCCAGTGTAGTACAATGTAATGAAATTATTCAAAGCCTCTCAAGATTTTCCTATGCACCACTTTTACATTTTTCAACTTTTCTTTATTTCCTCATACCTTCATGTCATACCTTTTAGTTTCTACCTTCCTTCTTTTCTCACTTGAAGGAAGCCAAAAATTATGATCCCGCTCCCAAAGTGCTCATATTACTGTGAGCCCCTTCTGCTTTCATTAGGCAGATGTTCATGCAGTAGGCAGAAATGAAGCAAGACTCAAGTGAAAAAATGAGCTCTGGGCTGCCTATGCCTTTTAAAGCAGTTGGAGATAGATTTCTATTAGAGATGTGGAGTCTTCAGACAGACCTCTGAGCTGTGCTGCCCCTTGATTACAATGAATGCTGTCAAGCAAATCTATGATTTTGTACATATCTTGACCATTCATTTAAAGAGCAACATCATTAAATCTTGCCTTTCTGTTCATGACTCTCTTTTTAACATGTCCCTTCTCTTTTAATGTCCCCCATCAAAATACTATTTTTGTAAATCCGATAGTGGTAAAAGCTGGGTTGTATTTGGTGATACATAGCCTCTGTTCCCCTTAAAATATTCAGAATCCTACAGTAGGCAATAGGATCAATGGCTTCAGGAGAACTCCTGTTTTCCTGGAAGATTATTCTAAGGTTTTAATGAAATCAAGGTGTCACTGAGATCAGATATCAAACAATTTTTTGTTCTAAGATTTCTAAATATAGAAGTGAATTTGAAAAATACTCATCTTGTTTTAAACCTACTGATTTCATTCTCCTTATTTTTCCCAGGAACTTCTGGAAATTAATTCAGAGGGGCGTTGGATTAATGACAGGTGCTGCATTCCCTTGTATTGTGGGCATAGAAGATGAAGATCAGCACCTGTTTTTTTGACATTTCTGGCCAGGCATCAAGGCAGATATTCAGTGATGGTGCAATGTTCCTTGGTGCTGGATGCTCATGCCCATCTGTGAGGATGGCGTTGTTCCCATCTGTGAGTTCAGAGTGCCTTTGTCTACAATCAGCGATCGGTTTAATTGAGCAGCCGAAATTGGAACGAAAATGCTGTTACTTCCCCACCACCCTCTCGTGTGCCAGAACGAAGCTGTGGTGACACCTTCCTCATCCCTGCTGTCACACATATCTATGCAAGCCTGAACAGCAGAATGGAAGGAATCAGTCACTATTCACAATGACTGCTGGCTGCCAAAACAACACATTTGAACTGCAGCCGAAGGTGGGGAATTTCAGTGTGAACGTAAGAAAGGGCTTTCTAAAATCTCCCTGTGTGCAGATCCAGAAGAGAAGTGGGAGCCAGGAAGCACACTAAACCCCTGAGGAGCATTTCTGACTGTGCTAAGGAGTAACACCTACAAACAGCTAAACTAGAAGTAGAAGCTCTTGATCTGGTAGCAATGTAAGGGATTCTTTTTATTCAGCAGCAATGTAAGGGATTCTTTTTGTTCAGCAAGGTGTAACACTGTTGCCCAAAGACCATGATGCTCAGTTAAATACAAGGTGTAATGAGCTGCATCACATGAGGAGACAAAGAGAGGGAGGACATTGGCAACTGGACTTTTAAAGGCATTAAATGATAGTAAAGTCAGAGCTGAACTGACCAAGGCTCCAATCCACTGTACTTCCCCTGCTGTCTAGAATTTGGCTTGCAGAGTGCAACATCCAGGTATCCTGAGTATACTTCATCAGCAGTGAAATACAAAACCACAAATACTTCCTTCAAAGTACACTCCTTATCTCTGGCCCAAAGCAAGGTCCTGTCATGGAAAAAGAGTGTTTTTCAGACATTTGCTTTTGTGCACTCTCCCACTGTGAGCTCCAGCATTCAGAAACGTGAACTAGAGATCCTTGTTATCCTTGGTTGGACATGTGCTTAAGTTTATAAACACATTTTTAAAAGGCTTTTTTTCCTTAAAAAACTTCTAGTGACACAGAGGTTTCAGCTGCAAAAAATGAGATGTCTTTCATGAAAAAAAACCTACCTGTTTTAGTTTCTGTGCCTTCCTGCAAAGCAGTAGGTATATAACAGTCTTGCTTTCATTTATTCTCCTTTTCATTTTATGGAGGCCTCATTTCGTCTAACTACAATTTTTATTTGCTGATAAGGTCATTCCATAAATTATCGTATGAAGTAGGTCTTTTAATTATTTGCTCCTTCAGAAAATGCATTTTTCAAAATTTCTTATTTCCATTACTGTGAATACTCTTTTCTTTGTGTTTTTCATGTGAACAGATTTAATTTAAATATTATTCATGCTGTGCTCTGATTTCAATGCATTATTAAAATATGCTGACTTACATATTTTCTGATTAATTTTGGGGGAAAAAGGTTATTACCATTAACTGTGATTCTGCTTTTGCATATTCATGCTTGTGATGCTTGCCAGTTCTGTGCAGGACTGTAGAGCTTTTTTAGGGAAACGGGTCCCATACAAATCATATAAGTGCTTCTCCTAAATGTGAGAAAGCTGCTGATACTATCAAAACCAATTAAATTCCCAGATACTGCCAGTATCTCTGTTAAATCCTTGAGCACTAAAGAAAAAAGTTCTGTCGATGCCTTTGAAGTGGGGAAAAGACAGAAAGCAGTTGGCACCAAGGAACTCCAAGGACATGTTTACAATGAGAAATGAGAGCATATTACCAACTAGTTTGCATCTACATTGCTCAGGGAGAGCTGTCTCTACCATGGATTTGTCTTGGAAAAACGTATTAAAGTCCCAAACAAAGACAGAGAGCAAGCTAAAAATTAACTGGTGTACCCTTGGGATAGACACACTGTCAGTGAGACATCAGGGAAGATCTAAAGCTCAGCATTTACAAAGTGTAACTAGCTGCATGAGCCAGAGTAGTAGTAGCAAGGTGTTTATGACTGTTTATGCCTTCCCTGAATTCATGATATTTCTCCTTCCCCAGCACTACAGGGACAGGCTGCTACCAGTGACACCTGAACTGGAGTCCTCCTGCAAATTTTCACTTTGATATAGTCATGGTTTTATTATTTATGCTTCATTTTTAGTAACTTTCTTAATTTATCACCCCATGGTGATTACTGCTAAAACAATAATTGGCCCATTTGAAGCTTCAAAGGGCAAAGGGGAGGATAATGCAAAGAACTACTTTAGGCCCAAAGCCCTGGCATTCTTAACAGGCAGGAGATGGCTTCAAAGCCAGTGCTGAGGATAAAAAGATTTATTTCATGCATTACAGCATCTGTTCTAAATAACCTTTATTCTCATCTGGGGGAGTGAATTACTTAAATACCATGCTAAGGACCCTAATCATGCTTACATTCCCTTTCAAGATACTGTATTTTATTTTAATACTGTTTCTCATATAATAACCAAAGATGCATTTCTTAGAGGTTGCCTCTTCATGGGATGTCTCAGCTTATGGTTAATTCTTTAGCATTTAAGCTTGAGAAGAAAAACAATTTTGCTAGGGTGACTGCTAGATGGATGCATGTTGCATACTTTCCTTTCCTGTTACTATTTGATGAAGATCAGGAATATTTAAATTTTTTTTATGGTAATAGTAGGAAGTGAAAGGAAATTCACCAGTCAGTGGTGAAATATGGAGTCTTTCAGGTAACTGGCTCAAATCCAATCCAGAATACTTCTGCATTCAGATCATGATTATCCAGTGGACTCTGTCTCTTGGTGAGACAAGTGTTTGCTTCAGAGTCAACTTCAAGTGCTCAGGAGGAAAGTCAAGCTGCAGATTTTGAGGGTGAATTACTTTCTTATGCCCAGGAGTGGGCAGTAGAGCATCAGTTTGATAGAGCAGTTCAGCTACTTAATTTAGAGCAGAATTAGTATAATTGATTTCAAGACATTTAATGGGGCCACTCACTTGTTTAAAGCTAAGCATATCCTCAAGGATATTTTAGTTTTGCAGCTGTAGCCATGTTGCTGTTAAGGCACTTTAGTGAGGCAGCAGAGGAAATTAGTGTGCTTTTCCTGGTTTATAAACAGAGGACTTCACTTTTCAGTTCTGCCAGAGCACCATGTTTTGCAAGCATTAAACTAACAACAGAATGCTAAAAGTAAAGGAATAGTATTGTACAGAAAGTGACTGTCTAATGCCAAACAATCCACCCCATACTCTGTGAACCTAAATTATAACTGATGTATCCTGGCACTGCAGAAACCAGATAGAAGAAAGCTATGTAGCATAAAATTGCTTTAAACATCTGTCAAAAGCAAACTGTGTTGATTATGTTCTGTTTTGATTTGCTATAAACACAGAGGTTAGTTTTTGAAAAGCAATCTTAGAGTTTAATCACATTTCTTTGACAGTGTGAGACAAAGCTCCTCAATAATATAATATAGGAACTAAGTGGCTTTGAAAGAATTAAGAGGCCTTGAACGAATGGGAGCAGGCAGAAATTTTGTGTTAGTGCGAACAGGGGTATGAATCAAAACAAGGGTGAGAGAAGAAGGTTATAGAGATTAAATAAAATAGTCAACCTTCATGGAATTATTGCCAGCAGCAGATCTTGAGGGACTTTTTAAAGGAGGGAAGTCTCAGTATTTCTCTTGGGGAAAGGTGAGGACAGAGTGGAAAGAACAGAAGAGGGACAGAGCAAAGCTCTGCTCAACATTTCTCCTCACATTTCATCTGCTAGGCTGCTAATGAAGCAGAGGATTCAAATTTCTCAAATCCAATATGAACAAAACTATGTATATGAGAAACAATGACAGAACTGTTTCAGGGTATGATTTGTTTTAAAGCAGCTGAGATTATGTCTAAATAACCAGTAATCCAGTGATAGAAGGATACAGTTGCCATATGAAGGACTGTCAAATTCTTGCCTGTTCTTCCATGAGTTGGGTGAGGGCCTGAGTTACAAACTCCATCTCTCGTTTAGTGGTTTTACATTTTATTTGAACATGTAAATATAATTAGTGACTGAGTTCTTGATTCAGTAGTCTCCACAGGTTTATCAGAAAACACTAAATCCTTACCTGATTACCCAATTATCTCTGTGTGATGGACTCTGCATTTTTTTCTCCTTTGCTAAATATTTCTCAGATTCAGGTAAAATTGTCTTGTCAAAACCCATGAGAAAAAGTTTAAGATAGAATATGACCTTTAGGAAATACCATTTCTAAACATCTTGGTTTAAACACAAAATGGAAAATCTTTAAAATGTTGATGTCACAATTTTTTTTAAGAATGGGAGAATAGTCCCTCTCTAAAAGGGAAGCCAAAGAAGCAAGAATGCTAAAATGACATCAAAAAAGCATGGTTAGACTATGTGAGGATCTACACTTTTGAGGACAAGGGAAAGAGCTCTCCTCTAGGTAAGTAGTGCTTTCAACAGAGCCTCCTCTCTCTGCTGTTGAGCAAAAAGGACAAGGCACACTTCCTATAGGCTAACAAAGCAGAGAGTTTTGCTGCTACTAAAGTAAACATTCACACAAGAAATCACTGCTAACCACTCAGACTTTCTGTGTACTGCTGAAAATGTAAGTTGTAAGAGTTTGCACTCTGAATGGATCTTCAACTAAACCTTGCTGAGATGAACCTGTCACCCGGGAAATGTGAGCAGATGGAGAAAGCAAATGCAAAACAGGAAATGTTATTAGTTTCATACTATTTTGTCCTCAGTGGCATCATTTCTATTCCTCCATGAGGCACACAGGATGAGTTCAAAGATGAAAAATGCATCGATAGCATTTGATTCATTCTCTTTCTACTGTTTGGCAAGAAGTCATGCTGTGCACTGCCACCAATTCTGGTGACCTTGAAGGTCAATCATTCTGTATTTTGAGGAAGTGCTTGCTCATCTCATTCTGAACGATGAAATCCCCAGTGTAGTACAACGTAATGAAATTATTCAAAGCCTCTCAAGCTTTCCCTACATGCTGGTTCCTATTCTTTCACTGCTAAAAATGGGTGATGAAATTAAGTCTATGCTATTTGTTGACTTTTTCCCTGGCATACACTGGGTGATCTCTTGCATGTTGTATAGAGAAACATCTGGGAAATGAATGGTGCTGACTGTAACTGCCTGGGCAGAGCTGTGGGATGGAAGGCAGGCTTGCATCTGTGCCACATTAAGGCTGCACTCTGAAATTATAGCTTGCATGCTCTGATGCATGGCAGTACTCTGAGTACAGGGCCAGAATTCCTTGTACCAGAATCAGATATGAACATGAAGCCTGACATAGTTCAGTATCCCTGATGAACAGGTACTAAAGTGATTTCCAGGAGAACACAAGGATGCTTCTTTTTCCCAATGGCAGAAGTCAGATGGATCAGCCAGTATATTAAGCTGAATCTGTTTGTGTATTAACTTATAGACAGATAAAAGTGGAAGAGAGGTATTCTGTGACTGAAGGATTTTAGAGGTCTGCAAGTTTGTCCAATATTTTCAACTTCATATAGCCTACTGCAAATTATTTGCTTGGAGAAGCTTTATCCCTCTTAATTTCAGATTATACTGCAAATCATTGACAGAATTGGCGTCGGCATAAGTGGGAGAAGTCCCCTGACAGTCATCTGTAAGTTCCTACGTGCTGAAATTTCATTTTTCCACAATACATTTATTTTAATTTTCAGCTTTAAATCACAGGGTTCTTACCCCAAAAAATCCTCTTAGTGTCTCCATACACAACAGTGACATCTCCCTTGAAACTTTTCAGTTGGCCTTAATTCTGCTTAAAATATATAAAGCCAGTTTAAACATATGTTCCTAGATGTACGATTATAGTGTTTTTTATAATTGGAGGGTTTTGCTTGAAGTAGTGTTTGACATACTTCAGTGACCAGCATGCATTATGAGGCATGGGGAACTTGGCTGGCCAGAGAACAACACTCTTGTGGGTTTTTAAGTCCTTTGAATGAAGAAATAAAACCCATAAAATATCAGTAAAGGTATCCACTCTAGGCAAGGGATGACCAGACATAAAGACAATCTCCCATCAAGAGTGTTATGGCCACATTACTGTAGGCTTGTCCAAGTCTTATAAAAGTACTGCTGTTCTTCCCTTTCTTTAGTACTGGAAACAGCTTGTCTTCTCAAATACTTACAAGTTTCTAATATTTATTTTCCTCTCCTTTTTCTTTTCTCTCTGTAACATAGAAATCAAAGTTAAATGTGAAGAGGAGACTTTAGAAACAGAATCCTCATATCTACAGTAAGCTTAGTTGTACAACAGTTGATAGAAAAAGAAAACCACAAATTAGAAATTCAGACTTATGATTTTGACTCTGTAGATTGGCTTTTCCTACCACGTCTATCAACTAGCAATGCAAAGACATGGAAATACTATGCTTTGTACACAGCTCATGGAAGTGGTTTCAAGGATTACGGTTGCTGTGGTGGGGACCATCAAGTTGTGTTTTGCATTAAAAGCTCAGGACAGTTCATATGAATGTTTTCTTTGTTTAGCCTTTATATTTTACATTTACAGGATACTATAAAACTTGAGTACTAAAGGGTTTCAAAGGCAGTGGATAAAGTCTACACACCTAGTAGCGTGTCACAAAACCTTTCCTGTATAAATTTATTGTAAACATATAGTTCCTGGTAATTTTTTGTTCTTACTAACCTACTGCACGTCTCTAGATAACATACATAAACATATATGTCCATGGCCTCTCAGTCTCTTTGACAGTCATCCAGACATAAGGACTTCAATTCCTTAACCTAAAGATTGAATGGGAACTTTTCACTGTCTGTAATTTATTTTTGTGGTTTTCTTGGCAGAGTACTTCATGGATAGGTTCAAGTGCATCTGTTTTCACCTAAACTTTGTTTTATCTCTATAAATAACATTACTCTTCTAATCTTTCTTCCACCTTTTACTTTTTCTCCCTATTCTGCACATCTGAATTTTATTAAATCTTCAAACTTAGATTTTTGCATCAAAATCTTGTATAAGGAAGTCTTGCACTTACTCCAGCAGGAAGAAAGAAAGGAAAAAAAGGAAAAAAGGGAAAAGGAAAAAGAAAAAAGGAAAAGAGGAAAAAGGGAAAAAAAGAGAAGGGAAAAGGAAGGGAAGTTCCGGGAAGGGAAGTTCTGGGAAGGGAAGGGAAGTTCTGGGAATTTCCGGGAAGGGAAGTTCCGGGAAGGGAAGTTCCGGGAAGGGAAGGGAAGATCTGGGAAGTTCTGGGAAGTTCTGGGAAGTTCTGGGAAGTTCTGGGAAGGAAAGTTCTGGGAAGGGAAGGGAAGTTCCGGGAAGGGAAGTTCCGGGAAGGGAAGGGAAGTTCCGGGAAGGGAAGGGAAGTTCCGGGAAGGGAAGGGAAGATCTGGGAAGTTCTGGGAAGTTCTGGGAAGTTCTGGGAAGTTCTGGGAAGGAAAGTTCTGGGAAGGGAAGGGAAGTTCCGGGAAGGGAAGTTCCGGGAAGGGAAGTTCCGGGAAGGGAAGTTCCGGGAAGGGAAGGGAAGGGAAGGGAAGGGAAGGGAAGGGAAGGGAAGGGAAGGGAAGGCTTGTCAGTATCATGAATCAATTCATTGTGAACAAAATGAACTCAAACAGAGCTTTCTTCTGTAAAATTCCCATTCCTATACACGACAGTAAAACAGGACGCTAGAATTAATCTTCAGACATTGTACTTCTCATCTACAGTGCTTCCATCTTTGTGTTTCTTCCAACAACTCCAGAGGATGGATGAATCAAGTTATGAAGACAGATTTTGAAAGAAAAACAGGTAGAGCAGATCCTTCACAGATGCTTCTCAATCATTACTTCTTCCTTTCTTTTTTCCGTTAGAAAAATAATTTAAATTAAACAGATTTGTTATGTGCAGCACAGTGTTTCCATGTGAGCCTTGAACACTTTGTTCAAGAGCTAGGAGGCCAGCCAACTGCTTTAGTTCCTTAAAGAATAACAGATGTGTCCTTCCAAGTCTCATGCTAATGGAATTTAGGCTGTGGTTAGGAATTTAAAAATACTCGCAGTTGTCTGCAGACTCTGTTTCAACCCTGTTCTTTTGGTTAGCTGGTTTCAGGCTTCTCTTTCCACATCATTCAGAAACATTGCATGAAATGTTGAGATGAAGCCACCAATATTTTACTTTCCCTGACTGAAAACAAATAGTTAAAAGTAAAATTCTATTATTAAAAGGGTTAAAAAAAACCTTTAAACCCTTATTAAAAGGGTTCAGTTATGTTGGATATTGTGTCTCCCAGTCTGACTTTGTAACGACTATATTTAATAAACACTGGGTAAAATGCCCTCTTTTTGTATATACAGCAAAAAATCTTTGTTCCCTTACTACCAGCATATGCTTTCTGTCTTTACTTTTGGCTCCAAATGTTAACGGTAATTATGTTAAAGTGAAGCCAAAGATTTGGCCTAACCATCCTTAAGCAAAAGATGTCAATGAAATGAAATGTCAAATGGGGAAAATCCGTTGATTTCAGTTCACATTTTACAAGCTGTGAAGGCCCTAGGACCATGGCAAAAAGCTGTAGAAACTAGGAGGGGAGGCTGCAGGGATTTTTCTCCATCAGGAATGCAGCAACATTGCAAGAGAAAGTGCTTTTCCATTGTCAAAACTCTTCAGTTTTCTGCACTTAAGCTGTGAAGGATGCTTATTATGATCTGACTGTTGCTTTCCTCTTTGTCTCATGTCTCTCTGGATTTGAGACTGTTACAGACAAAGATCCTGAAGGCAGTAGTACTGCAAGTGGCAGTGCTGAGGACTCTGGCTCTTTCTTTTCACCACTTACTGTGAGAAGTGTGAAGAGATAATGGATCGAGAACAGCCCTGCTGGGAAGGGCTTGGGGATGCAGGTGCCTGAAAGGTTTGACATGACCCAGCCATGGGCACTCCCAGCCCAGAAACCAAACGCGTCCTGGGCTGCATCCAAAGCAGTGTGGGCAGCAGGGCCAGGGAGGGGAATCTGCCCCTCTGCTCTGCTCTGCTCTGCTCTGCTCTGCTCTGCTCTGCTCTGGTGAGAACCCACCTGCAGTGCTGCATCCGGCTCTGGGGACCCAGCACAGGAAGGACATGGAGTCCTCCTCACATGTTGGAGTGAGTCCAGAGGAGGGACACCAAAATGATCAGAGGGCTGGAGCACTGCTCCTTTGAGAAAAGGCTGAGAGAGATGGGGGTCAGTCAGGACAAGAGAAGGCACCAGGAAGAACTTAGACCAGCCTTGCCTCTGAAGGGATCTACAAAAACGCACAATGGCCTGAAGTGACAGGACAATGGGGAATGGCTTTGCATTGACAGTGGTTAGGGTTAGATTAGAGGTAAGGAAGAAATTCTTTACTCAGAGGGGTGGGAGGCACTGGAACAGGGTGCCCAGACAAGTTGTGAATGTCCCATCCCTGGAAGTATTCAAGGTTGAGCCAGATGGGGTTTTGTGCAACCTGGTGCCATGAAAGGTATCCAGGGACCCAGGGAAGGGGGCTTGGAACTAGATGATCTTTATGTCCCTTCCAACCCAAACCTGTGATTCTATGTTATAACTGATGAGGTCACATTTGCCCTTTCCAGGAGGCAGTACAAAGAAGTGATGCAATATATTTTTTTTTTTCTCAAAGGGCAGGAAAAACAGTTCTCCTCAGCTGATAGGAGCCAAGGGAGAGGGCTGATGGGAAGAGAGATTATTGATGGTTTTCAGAGAAGGGGGGAAGCATATGAGAGATTTTGGTTCAAGGATCTTTAGCTGAAAATGATGCTAAGTGGCACGAAGAAAGGATTAGAAATAGAAGGAGCAGCTGGAGATGATGTATTTCTTCAATATTTCTACTTTACTTCCTTATTTCAGAATTGCTATTTCCTGAAAATCATCCCTTCAGAAATACCCCACCTCCCCAGCCACTCATCCTGACAGAATTCTTTCAAGCCAGCATTCACACTAGATTTCCCCTGTTTATTTCTTATTCTGTCTGCCGCTTCTAATATCTTATTTTCTCTTTCCAGAAATCCCAGTGTTTCATTTCTTTGTTCTCAGTTTGTACACTTCCCTTCACTGAGAATTCACAGTCCCTTTTCCATTCAGCGTACTTTGCATTTCTTTTCAGCTGTTTCCTATAATTTTTTGTCTCTGTTGTTGTCCATGTTGAGTTCTGCCCCCATGCTACTCCCCCTCACTTCAGCCTTCACCACTCAAAAGTTTTCCCTCTTAGCACTTTTTCTTTTCTTCACAAGCTTTCCTACTCTCTTCAATTTATCACCTGGAAACTCCTTCATTGCCTCTCTCATGCTTAATTCAAAATTTTTTTCTTTAGACCAATAATTTCCACCCTTTTTTTTCACTTTTTATTTTGTTTTCTTCTGATATTTTCAAAAGAGGAAGAGGAAATTTCCTTGACTTTTGATAGCCAGAAATATAAACGGCAAATTCTTTTCTGGTGATTTTGAATGCTGTTGCCCCAGTAATGCAATACTTAACACACATCAGTCATCACATCATAATGGATAGCCACACACATTATCATCAGTAACAAAAGGCAGATGGCACTCTGTAATACCACCTTGGCTACACACCTTCATCATCTTTCAAATCATCTGCAGCAGAACAGTTTGTCTGTAGCATTTAACTTCCTTTATTTTCTTCAGAATGGTGAGCGGAAGCTTTTAAGCAGCAGGAGGTCACAGTTTACATGACAGAATGCAGGAGAGTATTCATGTAGTGATGATTTTATTCCTGAACAGCATTTTTCCTCTGGTCAGGAACATAAGAGCAGTGAAATCCATGCTCTACTGCATCTAGGACAAGAATTTTGCCACTGAATCTGAGGTCCAAGATCCTGTCCAAAACTGAGTGTTTCACAGCCTCTTCTATCTGAGGTTGAATTTCATTTCCTCACTTTTTTTTTTCTTTTTTAGGACACTCCTAATGTCCAAGTAGATTCTTTCTTCTTCTGCTTTGCAACTTATTTTCAAAGCACAGCTCTGCAGTATGTGAAAATCAGAGGCAGTATTGCAGAGCAGAGAGAAGTGCTACTAAAGCACAGGTATTATATCCATATCAAGGTGATGAACCTGTGCACAACTGTTTATAAAAATGAGCATAACAGATATGCCAAAAAGTACAAAGGTTTTTGAGATACGTTATTTTTTGCTCAAGAGGCTTTCTGTGTTAGTTTCTCTGAGCAGATCTCAGCTTCCACAGCAGACAAGAAAATAAGCAAGATTAGGAACCTTTGATTAGAGATATTTTACTCTCTGAAGCGTGACATTGCAGAGTGTGGGTGTTTCTGAAATTCTGTTAGTAGGCTAAAGACAGTTTTCAATTTGAAGAAATAAAAAAGAGATGTATGAAATGTAAAAATGAAGGAGACTTGGTTTGTTGGACGGGTCTTGTGGAGAGGTATACCTGGGGATCTAACACAAGGATTCTCAGATGCTAGATTCTGGTTCTGAATTATCTGATTGCACAGCAAGCTCTCCAAGAAAAATTCCACACTTCTACTAGAGATGTCATTGTGTGACTACAGCTCTGGGTGCAAAGTGCTCCTATGTGCTCATAATCCTAAACAGGTATCCAATAATAACAGTCATCTCCCTGGTGTCCATGTTTATGAGCCATCTTGAGATCGACCATGGAATGTAAGAACCAAATTTAGTTCTGTTTACTTCTTAATGCATCATTAGTAAGCGAAATAAGTTCATTTGAGCATTTCCTCTTCTTTTTGAACCTTTTTATTATTCTACCCCCTCTCTATTATCAAAGCTTCACAGTGGAAAAAGCCTTTGGCCAGATTAATTTCTGGATAACTACAGTGATGAAACTGGACTGTGAACTGTCTTCAGAATTCTGCCAGCTTTGCTTTTCTCTGCTCTGAACCAGCAAAATTTTGCAGCCATCCATAGACATGTGGCTGCTTCTACTTCTGTTCTTATTCTGTGCAAGCTGCAATCCCCAATCTTTTGAGAAGTACAAAGTACAGAAGGCAAAAGAGATAATGATGAGCCTCAGACTCCTTGTTGTTGCTAACAACTGTCTTATTTGAGCTGTAGGTTTGGTAGCAAGGGGGTACAGATGTGCTGATTTCCCTGACTCCTGGGAGTGGAGAGGACACATCCACACTTCCATGGATGATTGAAGAGGCATCTGGGAGGCACTTCTGCTGCTGCTGAGCTGCACAGCTAAGCAAGCAATGCCAAAGAAGAGCCAGCAGGAGCTTTAGTCTCTGCTTCCTCTCTGCTGCTTCCCCCTCACCAGCCTTTACTGTCATCTTGTGTGGGACTGAACCAGCTGGCAGTGGGGGAGAAGGAACACCTCATTACTTCAGTCAAGTATTAGCCCAACTGAAGGGGTCAATTGCAAAATGAAGGTTATTCTGACGTGTGTGACATGAATCTGGGTATTATTAGCTGTCAATATTGCTTGTTTCTTAAGAGTTCCTTTGTAAATGATGGCAATAAAACTTCATTGGAAATAACTCCTTAAAATATTTAGTTGTGTGATTGCAGAATCAACAAAAAGTGTGAAATACTCTAAGGAGGGAAGACAGTAAAATGATAGAAACCGCAAGAATCTGCATATTTTAACTAGGCATAAAGAAACTGCCAACAATGGCCTGTATTTATTTTTCTTCAGTCTGTCACACCAAAACTTGCTTGTCTTGGAGGCTGGAAGCTTAAAAGAAAAAGCTATTTAGAACTGGTTTCAGAGAATTTGAACTAAGGAGAAAAGCATCTGTACTTTCTGCTAACATACTACGTAGGTTTACCCACCAAACCTTTACTGGGTTTCCAAATCTAGAGATTTGGGAATGTTCCATATGTTAAAATAACAACTCTTGATCACTCTCTGAAGCTATTTATATTTTTCCATTTTAACATCCTATTTACTAATAGTGTTCAAAATTAGCATGAAAAACTCCCCACGTTCTCCAGTCAGCAGGTAGCAGACATCTCGTGACAGCTATTTTATGAGGAATATAATTAGCAAGGCAAACTGTACAACTTGCAGTTTGATTCGTTTGCTGATGCTTATTCTGATTCATTTACAATTATGCCAGTAATTGGAATAACTGTTCAGAGGCATCTGGAAAATGTCCATAAGTAGATAACCTAATTATAGATTGATCCCAGTGGCAGATATATTGTACAATAACCACTTTTTCCATGTTGTAGGAAGTGCAAAGCAGATTCCTAAGGCAAGAAACTAGTGGAGGCTGTAGTCTGTTGGATTGTTGCAGATGGAATAGGGGAACTCAAAGGAGATATGACTGCCTGTCCTCTCATGGTACTCTTTTGGATTCCAGGTGCTTGGAAAAGCAAAAGTCCCAGCAAATCTAATCCAAATCTAACTGTGAGACAGTTATAACTTTTCATGAAAACTGGACTGTTTTATGAAGAAAGGAGTCAAATGAGATCTTCTTTCTTTCTATCTCATAAAATTAAAAAAAAAAAAAAAAAAGAAAGAAAGAAAGAAACGAAACAAAATAACCCCTCCAGTTCTTTAAATTACACCAACTACCTGCTCCCCTGCAGGTGTTCATAATATCTTAGAGCATTTTCCCCTCTAGATAAATTCTCTGAGTTGCTGTTTCCACCAGAAGCCATTTCTAAAAAGCCAGGCTAATCACAGTATCTATCATCGGGCTATTTGAGAGACCAATTTTCTCATCTTAGAAGCAAAGATACAAGTGCTGACCCTAGATTCAAACAAGGTCATCACGGGTTGCTTTAGGACTTCCATGTCTACTGTCTACAGAAAATATCTGTACATAAGATTATCACAAATGGGTAATAATGCACCTTGCGCAATTTTCTTCAGTTTATTCTGATATATCAAAAGTGCTGCCAATTTTGCAACTGCTAACATGTATTTGAGTGTTTTCTCATTAAACCAGAATATTTTTTACCATGCTAACACATTTCTGTTCTTTCACTCCTTTTTATAAAGTAAACCTTGTAAAATGAAGGAAGACATTTTCAACTTTGCCACCTTCAAGAAAGAATAATTTTGCTTTCATGAGGCAGAAGAAAAACATTTGTTTAACGTTATACAATGATCTAAAAAATGCGAGTATTGATATTTGACTTGTCTTTAACTGAAAGTCAATTGAAAACTTTAAAATTTGCTCTAACTACACTTACATTCACCATGAAGATTAAACTGAGTGTTTCCATTGCATAGATGAAGCTATTTCTGGCTGTTATTTTTTTCCTCAGCTTCATTTCTTCAAAGTCAAACAGGCATAAAATAACAATTGAGTTTATCCAAGAACATCTAAATTATTAACACTGAATTCTGGCGTCCTTCATAATCTTAAGCCCTGTCCATAATTTCACACACAATGTAAATTACATATAGCATCAATCATATAACAGTGATCCCTAAAGACTCTAGTAACATGTAAGACAGAAGCATCTTATAGACAAGTGTTCACAAAATGCCATGGCAAAATTTCTATTTGATTTTAACCAAAACATAATAAAATCCCAGCTACGAATTTACATCTGGTTGATGTGGTTTTTTACATACTGAAGTTCATCACTTAGGTTTGTTGATACATCATATTTTCTCAGAAATAAACCATCAGAAAAAACTGGCCTTTATCATCAAGTGGATAGTTTTTTGTAAAATTTCACAGCCCCTTGCTCTATCTGTCATTATTATCTGTTAATAGGTATAGGGGATGGAATTGCAGAGATTGTTGAGACTGCAAAAACAGTTAAGGGAATTAAAAAACCCAGTCTTTTTGGGACACTAGTTATCCAGAACCAGAGAGCAGGTAGGGTTAATACTGAAAATAAAGCCACCATTGACATAGGTCTTATCTACTTTGTAATTTATAATACGCCTGGACTTTCAATTTCTAATCTCTAGCTTGAGAGAGATAGGGACTTTCTGCAATTTGTGTGTGCCTTTCTTTGAAAGGCTTATTTCAGCTGCTGCTAAAAAACCCACTGAAGCATAAATCTTATCCTTTTAGTCAGAACCAAGTAGCATTGTCCCCATTGATTTATCTTCTGTTTGTTTCTTCCAGCAGTCTCCTCTGATTTACTTCCCTGCCTTTAGGATAATATCACAAAAAATAAATTGACATACACATTAACAAAAATATATTTAACTGTCTTACTTCCTGCTCCATTTAAGTGTCCACAGATATCCTTATTGAGGGGCTCAGCACTTGCTCCAATTTCGCCATTACTTTGTCTGTCTGCCTTGTCATAGTGAGTGTAATTTTTACTCATAAATTAGGCATATTTCAATTCTCTATGACTAGTCAATGGTGGACACAGTTTTCCAGCTTAGAGTCCTATCTAGTAATACAGTTGATAAGCAATATCTTTGCACACCACCAAATTTTAGACAGAAGTGTGTAATGCAATGTTATCAGTGAGAATTTGTATTTACATTTTATAAAACCAGCTATAAGGAACACGCAGGAACAATCATGAAAATTGCAAATAATGAAAACATGCTCTTCACTTATAAAAAGATTAAACAAAGCAGTTAAGGGTTATATCTGTCTCTCTTCCCCAAAGAGGCTGTTGATCTAAATGGAATAATCTTTTCTATTATTACTTTATTATTGTTTTATTATAGTGAGCTATATTTCAGCCTGTTACGGACTGTCAGTTATTACACCACAGATCTTTCATATTCTAATGAATTTCATTCTGTCTTGGGAATTTTGTTCTGAAAATTGACATTCTCCTTTTCTCTCTTTCTTTTTTTCCTTTTAATTTATTCTGAAACTATAATGCAAAAGAGTCTCATTTCAGAGTTTACCCATGAGATATACAAATATACCTGTCTCTTCTAGTGAATACCTAATTCTTCAGAAGATATTTTTGTTCCAAAAAAATGGTTTATGTTGAAGAAAATATGTGATTTATACACAATAGTCTTATGTCTTTCACTTTCTCTCTTTTGCTTTTTCTTAAAACTGCAGTACAATCCTGAAGGTAAATTTGAGAAGTCCGTAAAAGTAAACTTGGCAGTCATTTCTAAATTCTGGCTTCTGTAAAGAAACTTGTGGAAGAAGACTAGAGTGAAACCAGAGCTGGTGGAGCTGATAGATGCAGTACAGTGCCCTGGCAAAGTAGTGCAAAAGCTTAGATGCTTCACAGGTTTGGCAAGAAGAATTAACTCTGTAGATAATTAATGGAAATATATTTAACATATCTGCTAAAGTCACTGTTTAGTTTTCTCTTGCATTCTCTATAGTTAACACTCTGCAGTACTTGCAACAGGTAACCATGGAAGCAAGACAAAAGCCAGAAGAGACCAATGTTAGGGCTCCCCAGCCCAGGCAATATGCTTCAGCGGTCCTGATTCCCTTAAAATAACTTTATATAGTGCTTTGGAACTTATTTCTTTGCAGACATTGTTAGCAGAGAATTACAGGTCTGAAAAAACAGAAGACACATAACAACAGCTGTAGCTTTGCCCGGGACTCCATAGGCTTAATTGTGCTTGCACCTATCCTTATAAAGATAGAGGTGTTGAGGCTAAGTCAGACAAAAAAACCCAAAACCTAAGTAATTGGTTATGTACTCTCTTTCTTCAGAACTGAAAACAAAACACTTTACTTGTTTTCATTTAAATCATATTCTTTAAAGTTAATGTTTCGGGGGTTTTTGGTGAATATGTGCATTTCTTGGTCTCTACTAAAGGAAAAAAAGAGATCACAACAGAAGCGAAATTATAACACAGAAGGTCAAAAGGAGTGCTAATAAGGGTTTTCTTCAGTGAGAACAGTTTTTAATGGAATACAGCCGTTTGACAAACCCTAATCTTTTCATGTAAATGTGTTATTTTAAACAAACCCTCATTGCAAACTTTGTGTAGCTGAAGGGCAAACGTAGAGGAGAAAAATAAAAAACAGTTTCAGAAATATGCCATCAGGAAAATGCTAAGGAAATGTCCTGAAGGTGTTGAAGAATTATATGCAAATCCCCCACTGTTTTGGATCGATGAGGAGTAGCTAATCCTTCTCAGTCTCTCCTTTTGAAGTTGTTTTTCATTATTTATAGCTCTCAATAAAGAAACTAAAGCTGTAACCTGTGCACTAGGGCACTCGATGGGAAAGGGAAGTGTCAGCCCCGAGTCAGTCAGAAGTGAGAACTGACACATGATCTCCTGTGGATCGGGTGAATATTTTATCCACAATGTCATGGTGGGTTATCTTTTGGTGGTTTTGTTTTCTGTCTTAATTTCCCTGCTGAAGAATGTGGAAATATCCTGGCCCTATTCCAGTGAAGAATTAAAAAACCCCAGACATCTCTTTTTTTCTGAACTATAGCTCTTGTTCTCTAGATTTCTAAAATCAGAAGGAGATAAGATGTGAAAATGCAGCAGAGACCAGACAAAGGTCTTGTACTACAGATGGGTCAAAGCAAAGATAAGAAAACTGAAGAATAGATTGTGTCTTTGGCAGGAAAACCATTAATTCCTGTTTTGAGTCATCTTCTGTTAATATTTGGAGACATTCAAACAGTCAGGTTCCTGTTTATTTACACTGGAAAGTACTAAATACTTTCTAATATTCAAATACCTCAACTTGGGGGAAGGGCTGATACACTGGAGAGTTTTGCTGTCATTCAGAGGGATGTTGACAGGCTTCAGGAACTGGCTGATGGGAACCTCATGAACTTCAAGCAGGAGAACTGGAAACATCTAGGCAGAAACCATCCCACACATCAGGATATACTGGAGGGTCAGCTGGACTAAAAAGCTTTGGCAAGGAGGGCCTTGGGGTCCTAATGGACAGTAAGCCAAACATGAGCTTTCAGTGCACTCTCATAGCAAAACAAGACCTCTGGTATCCTGGAGCACACTGGGAAAAGTGCTGCCAGCAGGTCGAGGGAGGTAAACCTTCCCTTCTACTCAGCCCTGGTGAGACTTCTCTGGCAGTGCTGTGTCCAGTTCTGAGCTCCCCGGGACAAGAGAGACATGGACACACTGGAGACAGTTCAATGAGGGTCCAGAAAGACAGAAGGACTGGAATCTCTCTTCTATGAGAAAAGGCTGAGAGAGCTGGGGCTGTTCAGCCTGGAGAAGGATAGGCTGGGGGTGATCTTCTCCCTGTTTATAAATACCTGAAGGGAGACAATGAATGAGATTTTCTCATTAATGCCAGTGACAATAAAAGAGGCAGTGAACACAAATTAATGAACATGAACTTTCATCTGAACACACTAGAGAACTCTTTTTTACTATGGAAGTGATCTGTCCCTGGCACAGGTTGCCCAGAGGGACTTTGGAGTCTCCATCCTTGGAGGTATGTGGCAAGGGAATTAGACCAGATGAGCTCCAGATGTCTCTTGCAACCCAACAATTCTGTCATTCTTGAGTTGCCATTTCTGAGAGCTTTCTTTATTAAATTCTGTTTGAGAATTTTGAGATAGACATGAAAATATTTGTCCTTGTATTAAGGCTACGCTTCTCAAGCAGGACCAATACCCAATACAGCACATATCCAAACTGTATTCCAGAAGAATGTAACCACATTTAAATTATTAACTGCCGTGGTTTCACTGTGACCTGCTGCAAGGTAGTTATTGAGTAATAAAGAGTTGACCTGAGAACTAGATCCAGGCCACATTTCAGGAATTCAAGAGCTAACTGTTGAAGCTATCTCTTCATGTAGTCAGTTTTATTTAAAAGTTTCAGAATTTACTAAGGAGCTTTTTGTTCTTTTTAAGTTGTGAAAGCTCCTAACAATCTCCTTTTGTTTAATGGCCCTGCAAATTTTCCTGGAAGACGCTAGAAGAATGTGTGGTTGATGCAGATACCCAATACCCTTCTTTAAATATTTTTTTAAATCTTCCAAGTCATCAAACCAGTTTTGTTTCAATATAAATATCTTTTATTCTTGATTTCCCAGTGACAATTCTTTTCAAAAAGACACCAGACAATGTTTGCTCCTTGAATGTTTATGAAATATTTTCACCTGTTTAAATGGGTCCCACCACTCACCAGGAAAATATTTAATTAATCTGTAGTGCTCTCAGCCCAGAAACTGTGACCTGGTAAACAGGCAGATGCTGCAGATATAGCCCCTGTGTGTAGTACAGCCCTAATGGGCCACAGAAAACCAATTTTTACTCATAGTAGGACTAAGTTTTCATTTCTCTCATCTGCATATTGATTATGTAATTATTATGTGCACAATTATAAGGTTCTTTTTCCTTAGGATGCTGTACATTTGAAAGACAATGTTGACTGAGGGGTCATATTTAGTGGATAGCCATGACTACTGTGTAACATGCCAAATGTAGGCATTTCTGTGACTCTAACCCTACTGTGTCCATAATAAGCAAAATAAATGACTCAACAGTTATGCTGAGTTTCAGTAACAGAGAAATCAAATTACCACACATTTTCAGTTAGGGAACTAATGTGGGAAGAGAGAGCAAAAAATCTCTTAAACTAGAGGGTAAAGCTAACTCAATTATTCAATTACTTGCTTAGGATGACAAAGAAATACCATAACAAAAGGAAGCAGATTCCAATTTCCAGTAATAACTTAGAAGAATGTATACCATAAGAATTATTTTCTTTGCTTTGTTCAAGCTTTTTCACCAATATTCCAAAAACATTCAACTAGACAAAAATCTTGTGGAAATAATGTGGTAGGTATCAGCAACCAGAAGAAATTCTTGATGTTAAAAAGTGTTGGAAAACTTCAACCATTCCCATTTCTACCAGTAGTGTGTCTGCAGACAGTAGAGTTCTGGTGACATATAGAAAGGTTCAGATGTGCAGTCCTAATATATGCTTTTATTTAAGGACTTTATACTCACTGAGATTGCTGAAAATGAGACATGACATACAAATCAAATAAATAAATTTTTTCAAAATGTGGTACTGTCTGCCTGCTCCACATCCGACTTTGAAGATAGATCTAATATGAAGGGTAACATAAACTTTCTACATGTGCTGTATAAAAAGAGCCCTCAGAACAGAAGATAATATTGCAAAAATCATGTTAGGCCTTTCAAAGACTGAATAATTAATCCATCTGATTCACTTGCTGGAAGTTCTGCCATCCTCCATAGACAAGCCAGCATCTTGTGGCCCAAGATATGAAAGCTGGGCAAGTGGCTGTAGGAAACCATTAAATATTAATGTTTGAAACATACTCTTTTTGTTCTTTCTTTCATTATTTGTGGCTTTTTAACAAGCTGCTAATCATTTTGAGCAATCGCTCCTTATACGACCTTTGTATTTTCATAGACCTAAAGAAATTGAAAATATTTTCTAAAAAATTACCTTAATCTTCAGTGCCAGGAGCATCTGTCCTGTCATCTTGTGCTGGATCACTTCTTGAGATGACTGCCAGAGGTTGTCCAGTTACTGTGCTCATCCAATGACCATAACTACCCAGTGCTGAAGGCTACCAAGGCTTTTCCGTAGTGGCACTGTGTTTGGCACAATATTCAATACTTTCTGTATTTTAAAATGCAGAATTTCAATATTCAATACAAATACCGGATATTCACAGACAGTCTAATAGATACACTATAAATATATGTATATTTTACAGTCTGTAGAGAACTTACATCTGAAAAGGTGTATTTTGAACATACTAAGCTTCACAGGTAGGATAAGTAGAATGAATAAGAGCACTTTTTTTTTCTTAGTGGATGATACTAAAGTACTTAGACCCAAGAATGATTGCTGCAGATGAGGGTATGAGCTGACAGACTGAAGGGAAGAAGATCTAGGACTGGGAAGAGGTCACCCATGGGAAAACTTGGACAATACATCGATGCATTCATTTATCCCTGTGCTCCGTGGATACAAATTGTCACCATGGTTTGCCGGATGAGCACGTTCCGGGATTTTGGGGATGCCCGGGGGTATTTGCGATTGTATTTCTGAGGCAGGCGGCACTAGATGGCACTGTCTCAAGGGCTTTCACAGCGTGTTGTGGGCGAGCAGCAGGCACTGGCTCTGCCTGTTTGGTGATGGTAGTGGGTGGATGGCAAAGCAAGGGCTTAAAAGGCAAGGGAGCTGGTTTCCTTACGCTTGCTAATACAGCAGGACTATTTATGGAGGCAGAGCCACCGCCTGAAGCCAGGAGCTGCTGTCAGCTGAGCTCACGGAACACCAGCTTGGCTGTGACTTGGTCATGCCCACCTCTGTTCCGGGGGCGGCAAATAATCTGGATAAATGTATGACACTTTCACACATGTGATTTGGGGAGTTATGCAGGGAGAATCCTTCTTGTTTCCCCTCTAAAGAGAAGCTGATTCACACACCCTAGAAATTAGATGATGCTTAGCAGAGGGACAACAGTATCTTAGTGCATGTGTGTCATGTAGAGGAGATAATTATGTGATTAATTGCACAGCCATATGAGAAACCAATCTGTGCACTAAAATCTGTGCTGCAATCCATCACAAACAAAACTTATTTTGACCATTCAAAGAGAAAGCCTAAAATATTCCTCTTGGTATGTTATGATAGGGTTTCTTCCTTCAAATATTAATTTCTGCCAGTCTCCCTTCCATAAGAATTTTATTTTCTTTTATAGAATTACTTTTCATGGAGTCATTCAGAATTCAATACCAGTTTGATATTTTGTGACTTTTTATACTAGCAAAATGACCTTTTTACCCCTGAATCTGGGTTTTTAGGATGGGATACACAGCTCTCATTTTAGCCCCAAGACAAGCTTTTAGAAGTGACACATTACATTCTGTAAAGCATTTTCATGTCATTTGTTGAGATATTTGTATTTTGTTCTGGACTAAGAACACACCTGTGATATGTCTTACTGTCGCATGGTGTAAAGATTAATGTAAAGTTCTTGTATTTTTTTTTTGTTTGTTTTTTTAATTCCATCTTTTGTTCTTAATAACTTCAGAATAAATTTACTGATACAGAATAATGCAAGAGCTTTTTTATTAGGGATTTTTTATATCTGCATTATCACTATTATATAGTCAGATAAAAATTGATCTTCATAATTTAAAAAGTTGAAAATGTTTATGTATTTACCACACAGCATAAATGTAGTAAAATACACTGGGTTTACACTCTCTTTGGAGGTTTGTTACGTAGACTTTTTTACAGCTTTACAGAGTCTGGCTTCAGGATACTTATTATTAAAACAGATTCCTTAGAAGTCTATGCTTCAGTATTATCACTCTGAATTCTTGCTTGTCAATCTGGGCCTACAGGTCTGACAGAGACAAGAAGAAGAAAAACCTTTGCTTTAGAAAAGGGCTATTCAAACTGAGCGTAAAATCTATTTTGTGGTAAATCTAAAACCACACAGCATCAGGGAAATGGAAAAAGGCAAAATGTCTGTGGTCTGGGACAGAGAAAATGATGAACACTGTAATTTCTGCAGTGTCTTGCCTTGTATTGTGTATATGCTGTGCTGGGAGACTTGCCTCGCACGCAGATCAAAGAAAGATGCAAAGGTCAAATCCAGCTGAAATGCCTGCTAGTGCACCTGAGGTGTTTGCTGAAAACAGCAGGCAAGGACCAGGCTAATCAGGCAACAAACTGGCACCCTGTGAGACCCTGCTGTTTCTCCCTGTGTTTGGGAGAATTCCAGTATTTGTTGATCCAGAGCTGCATGGGGATTTGTGCACATCTTTAAAGAATTTACATTACCTCACAATTACAACTTCCCTAATCCCTAATCATTTAGAACTTATGAAGTTTCAGTGCTTCTACAATTTTCTGAAGACTCAGTCAAATTCTCTTTACTTGACCCTCTAAGTAGTATTCTGTTGCTTCAATAAACGATAAGCAAAATTCAGTTTCTGTGAGTTATAGATATTTTCAAGTGCCTGCAGCTACCAAAGCTAATCACAGTGGGTTACTTCTGGTTTTCACTCCTAGTGCAATATGCCAGTCACACATCTTCCTTTTTTTTCCATTTCACTCACTTTTGCATTTGCATACACATAAAAAATCCAATAGAAACAATCTTTCTCTTGAACAATAACACCAAAATTATTTTTACATTAGGAACATAGATCAAAGTTCTTCCAGCTCCTGATAACTGAAGGATTTCTCCATTAGCAGAGACACAGAACAAAAGTGATCATGAGTTTACAAGGAAAGCATTCAGGGCAGCATACCTGGAAGAGAAGACATTTGAGCTCCGATTGCTATTTCACTTAACAATTAACACAAAATCCATTGTGGGCTTAGATCATAAGGCCAGAGTCCTATGACTGGCCCTGCTACTGATTAAACTGCAGGAATGTCATACAAATGCAAGGTAATTGCAAACTAGGTTACCTACTTTCCCTACTACCCCTCTTGAAAGAAACTGTATCCCACAAAAGATGGTTAGAGTGTTTTTCTGGGAGCTGGGAATTATCAGCTCGTTTTTTTACAGAAAGGACTAGCAAAGACTGTGGAAGCTTAAAAGGAAAAAAGTTCAAGTCATGATCATATTGTATTTGTTTCCTTACCTCTGTGTCTGTCATTGATGAAACCATGTTGAGGATAATGAATTTGGTTCTGGAAAATATACTGGAAGAAGGCCATTGAACTTGTCTGTCTTTAAAAAAGAGCTAGAAAAATTTCAACAAGTTTCTTTTTAGTGAAAACCTTTGGGCACTCAAACTTTTTTTAAATCAAGTTATAACTTCATCTATGTAAGAATCAGCCTGATGAATAATATTTTCATAGAAGGATTTTTGGTCAATCCAGTCCTAGGGGTTAGGGTTAAAGTATAATAAAATCCAACATTTGGAATTTGAAGCCAGACAAATTAAAATTAAAAATCATGTGAACATGATTCATTGAGTGGCCATCCGATTAACCAAAGGGTTTGCCAAGGGCTACAGTGGATTCTTTATCCCTTTAAATCAAGATTGAATACTGCACCACTTCTTCTGCCACACTTGCATAAGCTGCAGGCAAGACCGGTCTGGAGCAAGGTGGGGTGCTGCCAGCCAGGAAGGTGGGAAATGGAGCCACAGCTCATCTCCAGGTCTTCCCCTCCACTGGTTTGGGTGATGAGAGACAGGAGGCAGTGGTAGTGAGGATCTGAAGTGATGACTCAGAGACCCAACTAATATTACACATTCTTTGACTATATCAGCCAATAATTGATTTGATATTGTTTGATTTTTTGTTTGTTTGGTTTTTGGGGCTTGGCTGTTTTTTTTCAGAGAATCTCAATGAAAAAAACTCATTTTGGTGGCTTAAATTCAACTGATTTTTTATGTCTCTGGACAAACATTTGGACATTTCTAAGCCTGAGCAGGTTTCTTAAACTAGATGTATCAGGCATGGCCTAGAGACATTCTTAGGCCAAAAATGAGACCAGATCAGCCAGGGGCTATAGTATCATTATGTTTATTCCTTTTGGCATTCCCCTGATAACTACATCTGTACCGCTGGATGCTTCTGCTCCAGGGCCCAGTGGTAATAATTGCATTCCCAAATTATTACCCTCCAAGGCAAACTGGGCACAAATACATTGCATAGCACTTAACCTGTCATCTTGATTTTTTGTGTGTGGTTTTTCAGTTCAAAGCAACTGATGTCATGCCAGAGATCTGTCACAACCCACCAGAGAGTCTTAGAGCATGCTGCTGAGAAAATTCCAGGTTGGTGGAATATGCCACCTGGAGGTGGCATAGCCAAGTGGGATAGTGATGGAAGATTATGTTGGCTTGAGGGAGCCAAAAGTGACATGATTTGGTCTGTGCTTTTTGGGAGCAGACTCTAACAAGGTGTCCCAAGAACTGTACTTGACTTTTGTGAAATTAGGTTTACATAATGTGAATAGTCAGGGTGCAAACATGAAGTAGGAGCTGAGGCCTTTCCCCTAGGGAATATTCAGGAAATAGTTTTCAGAAGAGTAGTTCTTCCTTCACTGAAGCTCTTCCCTTTTGCATTAATAACTGAAATATTAAGTATTCATCAGTTCCAGGATGTTAGCAAGATGGGTTCACACATCCATTTTGACTTCTGTAAACACCAGCTTACACAACTGTTAATTTGTCTGTCTCTTCCACCTCCTCTTTCTTTTTTTCATCAGCTCAGTGATTTGTGTCTGAAAATCCTCTAAATTTTGGTAGTCCAGTTTTGAATACTTAATATTTGATTGCTTGTATCTCACTGGATATATTTTGATCGTAGCAAGAGCTTGTAACACTGGTGTCAATAAATGGAAACATCTCAAAGGGAATCAGAAAAAAAATAAGACAAGTATTATCTCTGCCTAGAAACCTTGTCTTGCTGATGCCCTTAGCCCTGTGACAACAATATTAGGGAAAATTATAACATCTGTCAACTACAGAGTTTCATGGAGCTAGTCGCTGTTGCTAACCAATATCAAAGTTATTTCTTAAAGCCCATGATCTAATTTCTTCTACCAGGCTTGTTTCTGCTTTTAGTTTCTTTAGTTGGTGAAAAGTTGTCAAAAAAAAGCCCAGAAAATTGCACATGGGGCATTAGTTACACTGAGACAGATGTATTAATTCTAAGTTCTTCAGAAATAAATTCTTGGAGGAAATGAAGTACTGATCAGCAAACTCATCCCCTGGTTCATTCTGTGAGTAAATCAAAAGGCACTTGATAACTCTCTCCTTATGTGATGCTCAGATCTTTTACTTAATCGTTTTCTCACTCTGAAATTAATCAAGTCAATGAAATAAATCACAGAACACCATGGACTTCAACATATTACTTGTTAGATTAAGCTTTCCTGTCTATTACCATGTCTCAAAATGGGCTTGCCTAATACTCCTGATTCAGGCTGGAATTGGAATCAGGAGAGGGAAATATCATAAGAACAGGAAAAAAGTACCAATTTCCTAGTATATGATATATGTGTTTAAATAACATTCCTGCACAGGAACTACAGGAACTTGGTTAGTTGCCATGTTCATTATGACTCATAAATAAATGTGAGAATACACACTCAGCAAGAGCTCAATGAGACCTAGAGGGAATTATTAATCTCTCTAAATTGCCTAATCTGAAAAAAAAAAAGTAAAAGAAAATTTAATAGGAACACTTTTCAGCCTTCTGTTTTTGAAACCCTGACTTGGCTGGAATAATTCTAAAAAGTCTTAATAATTTTTTTTTTTAATCTGGCGTGTTTACCTGTTTACAAGCAGATGGAGACATGCCTGAATATCTTCCACAACTTTTGGTTTTCCCATTGGACATGTCTTAGATCTGATTCTTCTTGTTGGTCTTTTCTGGGATTATTTCAAACTGAGTTTTGTCTTTCTGTAATCTAGGTACCCTAAAGTGAACATCTTACACTTTTACCAATGCTGAGAAAGTGGAAAGGCTTCTTCCAAAGTATAGGTAGTACTCGGAATTTCAAAACACAACCATCTGTATTTATCAAGATAATTTTTTTAGTGGAGAGGTCTTTGGGAATCAAACACACAGATGTAACTTTTATCAGTCTGTGTGTCGTGTATGTTCATACTAGGGTTACTAACTGGGCAACAATCTCCATCCTTCCTCCCCTGGGCACCAGCCCAGTGCAGGTTTTGGATGATACAAGGTGGTTACAGTTATGTCTAATCCTGACATAATATTTTGCACAGTTGAAGTCACAAAGCTTTTATTACTGGTGTGGATTATTTTTCCACACTAAACAGGCATCCTGCAGCTGCTTACTTGGGCTCTTTCTATGGTAAATGGGGAGCAACAGGCATTTCCAGAGTATGATTCTGTGTATTTTAAACGTACACTTCAGGTGAGATGAATTATCATTGTCCACTAACTATAGTAGGACCCTTGATACCTCGTCTATGCCTAGATCCTAGATGGCTTAGGTCAGGTGAGATGAATCATTCCTGGTGACTGCAGAAACAGATGAGTCTATACCAGCAATAAGCATTTCGACCTTCTCTTGCAGTTTGACAGTCTTGGCACAGCACGAAGTGGGTAGTCCCAAGTTAGCTGCTCTCCTTAGAGGGGAGATCTTGCGTGGCAGGTCCAAGCCCCACCCAGGTAGGTGACTAGATGGAGTCACTCACACTTCCTCTCCTTTTGCTAACCAAAAAAAGGGTCATATTTGTTCTTTGCTTTGTGGAAAGGAAGAGTCGTGCTCCACATCACTTTCAGATCCTGCCCAAGAAAGGAGAGCAGATTCTGAGTAGGCTGGAGAAACTATCATAGAGAGACTGAGGGTAAAACAGGCATATTTTAGAGGTGATGTTACTGTATTCTTGAGAGCAGTCAGTGACGTACTAAAACTCCACAGAGACTGGCTCCAGAGTGGCCAACACTGCAGTACAGGAGCAGAGGGTAGTGGTACTGTGGCCATGGGGGCAGATGCTGACCAGCAGTGGCCTGCACTCCAAACCAGTGCTGCAGATAATCCCTTGCACCTACTGCCAAAGTTGGGTGTGGATCAATTTGGGATGGAAAAAGTTGAAGGCACTCCAGAAGGAGCTGGTCAGAGCAAGTCACATGCTAAGGAACTAGTGCTGCATGATGCTGGACAGTAAAATACAAATACATTGGAAAAGAAGACCTTTAAGGTCCATACCAACCCAAGCCTTTCTATGATTCTATGGTTCCATACAGCAGAGGTGCCTGTTGCAGAGTGCTTGCACAGGCAGGGAGGCAGCTGGAGGCTGCCCCTGCCAGCACCCGTGCTCTGTCCAAATTGCCTTTCCTAGCACTGACTTTAGTGTAATGCTGTTATATAATAGCCAGCACTAACTACTAGGTACTGTGCTCTAAGACCTCTGCAAAACACAGCCAGTTCTTATGGAGGTCTCATAAAGCAACAATTTCCCACTTACTGCTTGGTATTCTTAACTACAGGTGGTTCCTGGGGAAGGGCTATCAATGAACTGGAGAATTTAAATGCCTATGAAGAACCTGTTGCTTAATAAAACACAAACCTCTGAAATGGTCTGGGCTGTTACGTGGATGTGTGGACCTCTGGTAATATCCCTACTGAACACAGATGATTCTAGGATCATAGAATATCTCAGGCTGGAAGGGATCTGTAAGCATCATCAAGCCCAATGAAGAATTACCTAAAACTAAATCATATGACTAAGGGTATCATCCAGAACCTCCTTGACCTCTGACAGGTGTGGTGCCCTGACCACTTCTCAGAGGAGCCTGTTCCAGGGACTGCCCTCAGTGAAGAAGTGAATTTTGAGTCCAGAGAAGGGCAATGGAGGTGATAAAGGCTCTAGAAGGAAAGTCCTATGAGGAGCAGCTGAGGCAGCTGGAGTTGTTTAGCCTGGAGAAGAGGAAGCTCAGGGCTGACCTTATTGCTCTCTACAACCACCTGAAAGGAGAGTGTAGCCAGGTGGGGACTGGCCTCTACTCCCAGGCAACCAGTGACAGCACAAGAGGAAACAGTCAACTACTCCAGGGGTCATATAAGAATGGGTCGGATATTAGGAGGAATTTCTCCACAGAAAGAGTGATTAAACATTGGAATAGACTGTCCAGGGAGGTGGTGGAGTCCCCATCCCTTGAACTGTTAAAGGAGAGATTGGACATGGCACTTAGTACCATGGTCTAATTAACCTGAGGGTGTTTGGTCAGAAGATGAAGTCAATGACCTCTGAGGTCTTTCCTAACTTAATTGATTTTTTGATTCTGTGAATGTACTAGTGGAGTTAGTGACACTAGCTGTGTCACATCTTATAACTTGCTCATCTGTAAAATTGCTGTGATTTCTGGCTACTGGGGACTATCCTATACAAGATGTTCTCTCCCACCTCATATTTTCAGAAGATATCACCCCTTCCTGCAGAGTATTTGGATGAAGTGGCAACTGAGGTTATATCACTGATGTTAACAATCATTTCATGTTTCTTTGTGGAAAATAAACTGTTTCTAATGAAGAAATGATAGCTCCTAAGACTTGAAGATTTGGAAAAAATTTATGGTTTTTTTTCTAGATGATTGTTTCTCTACCTCTATATTACTGTACTGTTTTTGCTTAGTTATGATATTTTTTTGTATTTTCAACTAAAGAATTTAGAATCGTATGTACGTTTTAATGATCAAATGTTATGAACAAGTAGATGAGAGCATACATCAGCAAAGCAAATGTGTGCTACCTTTGTTTGAAATAAACTGAAACCACCGTAGGCTTACTTTGCATTCAGTAGCAAAAACCATTCAGTCCTGTTGTCAGTCTGCTCTTTAATGCTGCCAGCAGTGGTAGCAGTTCACTTTGATTGAAAGATCCAGCTGCCAGGCTAATAATATAGTTTGGCTTGGAAAGTGGAGCCTTTCTCTACCTTGTGACTGATGGCCTGCTGCTGAGATAATTTAGAGATTCAGCTCCATATCCTCACTGCAGATGCCTGCTCCATGTGATGCAGCTGCCCAGGCCTGAGGCTGGTAGCTGAAACATCCAGGAAGCCCCACAGTGCTTACTTCTAAAAGAGTTTAGATTTATTCTCACAGTGATATTCCCCAGGATCATAAAACATAGCAAGGGCCGGTACTAATCCTTGACTTTCTCACAGTCTTGTACAGTAACTCTGTACTAATGGTTAAACTGCTTTTGGTTTTTTACCTCTCCAGCTGGACCAGCCTAAGGAAGTGTGAACATTCGTGCCTTTATCAAGGATGCAGCCAACTGCCTCAGTTCCTCCCTTCCACCCATGAGCCAAAAAGGCCCCTAGTTCCTTGTGACACAGCTCTTCTCTGGATCCCTGGTGTTCCTACTGGCTGCGCATAAGATCATCCCAAGAAACTGTAAGTTCAAGTGCTCACTTGGAGATTGTTTGGGAATTGCCTATTTGCTCCTGGCACTGTTCTCTCACTTACTTTCCAGTCACTCGCCATTTGGGATCTTGGTAACTTTCTCCTCTGCTGTCCTCTCCTGTTTCCCCTCAGCTAACATCAGTGTTTCTTCTTTCAGCTCCTCCTTCCCATAGCAGTGACAGTTTACATCCCAAACAGCAAATTTTCCACTTTCTCTACCCAGTCTTTAAAAGAAGGCTCGTTAAATGAACCAAAGAATTCTGTTACCATGAGCTACAATGAGAACACAAACTGCCTTGCCCAAACAGTACCACAAATTAGAATACTTTTTTTTTTAGTTTTTACTATCTAAAACCATAGGGAGTTTCAACGGGACTTGGTGACCTGAAGCAGGAGATCAGCCAAAATCTGTGTTGCCTTGTCTACCTGTTTTTTGACATCTTTTCCAGAAGGATTAGATTAACTGTTATAGAAAGTTTCTTCAGTTCAATATTCCCAACCCTAGGCTCTGGAGAGCTATGTGGAGGCCACAGGAAACTTCCAGCAAAACTCCTTCACTTGGTATTACAACTATTTGTTCTTTGTGCTAATTTCCACCAAGGGCAAAATACAACCCAGAACCAAATCTAAATTCAAAATGTCTTTACAGATAGGGTGAAAGAAGGCGCAGCAGGAAGCTTTGTGTCTAAAATTTTATACCAGCCGTTGTTTTCAAAGTGCCACAAACAGATCTGTGACAACCACATCCGTCCCTTTCTCCTTAGATGACTATGGCAGCGCTGATGTGGTTTGGGGCCTGCCAAAGACTAACCTTTTGCTTCAGTTTTGCTTCTGGGTTGGTTTAGAGAAGGCTGGTTCCTCACTCCATCTAATTAACTCCCAGCTAGCCATCAGAGCTCTCTGCAATAACACCCCACAGCAGGAGAGCAAAAGCAAGTCTTGTGGATCCTTGGGAAGGAGAACAGTGGTTGCATTAGCAGTGGATGTAAAGTAACATCTTTATTTTGTGCTACATCCCACACTGCTACAGCTGTTTCTCCTTGCTAGGAAAAGAAAAGATAGATTTAAATAAATAAATAATTAAGACATGTGCTTCTTACAGCTTATTATTTTTTACAGCTCTATTTCCTCTTCTGCTAAAGTAAGGGTTGTGGTACAGGCTATTTCTTTCTTTTGTGGTAAGCTATTTCTTTCAGTACCTCACCACTGTTGTCTAGTCTTAAACATGTACTGTTTCCTCACGACAAAAGGAGTATAACTTAAAATTATAAGAGGTATTTTATTGATGTGTCCTGTTCTGTGTGGAGTAGTTCAAGATTCAAAACTAAAAGATATTTGGTTGGAGAAAATATGGTTGAAGAGACTGAAAGCTCCCCTGGCCCAGGTCATGGCCCTCAAGCACATTTGATTACACCAAAATAATTCCTGGAAATGTTTGTTCTACCTATTTGTAAAAAACACTGGAGATTGCAGTTCTACAAGCTCCCTAGGCTGTGCACATCAGCACTTCATCATCCCGATGATTAGAAACTCTTTCAAGGTCAGAACTACATTTCCCTTAACTGCAATTACTGCCTTTATTTTCAGTGCACACAGGGAGTAATTTACAACTGTTCTTTCTATGAAAACTACTTGAAGACCATTATTATGCCTTTTGATCTTTTCCAGACCAAACAATTCCTTCCAATCTTTCCTCACAAGCCCTGTCTCTTAATCCAGCGATCTTTTTTCTCTTTTTCTCACTCCATTTCTTCCTCCATCTCTTCCAGGTGGTCTGAATCATTCTCAGAACCAACTCAGCTCAACAAAAGTTCAGGTCTAGATTTAAGTCCAAGATCAGTCACATAGATTTATTTGTCTGTAAAGTATGTCTCACAAGTGAGGAGGGTGTCTTCACTCCTCATAGTCTATGGAAATCTAGCTAATCCAGTCAGTGGAGTCCAGAGATTTATTCAGATTATCTTGAAGGAGACTGATTCAGCCAGCTAAACAGCTCTGAAGACTCCACTGGGTCCGCTGCCCTTGATTAGACATGGAAAACTAGTGCTTTTTGAGATGCCTCTCAATATCCTGCCCAGAATCCAGCTATTGATCCAGAAGGACACAGTATCCTACGGCCTCCATGTTGCAACACCAGCCCCATGTCTAAGATGCCCTATGACATCTGAACGTGTAGAGATGGCCTCAGGTGTTTATATTTAGGCAGCCAATCTGAGGCCACAGGTGACATGTAGATTCTTACACTGCAAGATCAAGGTCAGGTACAAATTCAGAGCCTTACTGTCTGCCTTGTCTTACAAACAGGAAGAGTTAGACATGACAACAGGAGCTGTGCACAGAGTCTGTGATGATAAATACTATACATCCCATGATAAAAGGATGGTGATAACTTATTTGCATATGGAACAAAAATTGTAATGTCTGTAAGTAGTCAATCTTATCAGCAGAGAAGAATGTTCTGGGTTTTTTTTCATTCTGGGTATTATATCCCAGTGCTGACATTCTGGGACAACATTTGCTGGACCAGAAAGGGATTCCAGAATAAAAAATTATGATTATTGTTCTAAACTGAGGATGAGAAGATGTTTGCTGGTGAAAACAAATGTGGTATTAGCTGACTTCATCTTTCAGCTTAAAAGACATTGGCTGTTGTGACAGCTAAACTGCCCTCCTCTTCCTGCTGCACATACATTAATTAAATGATTGCTTGCAGCTTCTGTGTTTACACTTTAAAATTTCATGTATAAAAATGGATGGTCTTTCAAAGTTCCATTCAATCTGGAAAAATTCGTTTCTCCAGGGGTGGAAAGTAGTATCAAGAGGGTCATTTGAGCTGGCAGTGTATATGACAAAATGAATAAATGAAAGATACTGCTCAATTAAAAGTAATTTTCATAGAATCAAAGAATGGTTTGGGTTGGAAGAAACCTTAAAGACCATCTCATTCAAACACTCTGCTGTGGGTAGGGACACCTTCCACTAGATCAGGTTGCTCAAGGCCCTGTCCAGCCTGGCCTAAACACTTCCAGGGATGAGACATCCACAGCTTCCCTGTAACCTGTTCCAGTGCTTCACCACTCTCTAAGTAAAGAATTTTTTCTTAATATCTAATGTAACCCTACTCTCTTTCAGTTTAAAACCATTGCCCCCTGTCATGTCACCCTCTGCCCATATGAAAAGTCCCTCTCCCTCTTTTTAGTAAGCCCTCTTTAGGTACTGGAAGGCTGCAATGAGGTCTCCCCAGAGCCTTCTCTCCTTCAGGCTGAACAATCCCAGCTCTCTCAGCCTGTCTTTGTAGGACAGGTGCTTCATCCCTGTGATCATACTTGTGGCCGTTCCCTTGACCTGTTCTAACTGATCCACATCTTTGTTGTGCTGAAGACCCCAAAGCTGGATGCAGGCCCACACCAAGTGGGGCCTCATGAGAGCTGAGAAGAGGGGTGAGAATCACCTCCCTCTGCCCTCTGGAGACTCCGTTTTTGGTGCAGGCCAGGATACAGTTGGTCTTCTGGTCTGTGAGCCACACTCATGGCTCATGTCCTGCTTCTCATCCATGAGGATTTGCCAGTTCTTCTCAGCAGGGCTAGTCTCAGTGACTTCTCCCCATCTGTACTGATATCTGGGAAAGCACCAGCTCAAGTGCAGCATCTTGCACTTGTTGAACATCATGAGGTTCTCGTGACCCCTCTTCTCAACTTTATCAGTGTTGGACACTTCCTCCACGTACCGTTCTGGATCTGATGCTCATGTGGGAAGCAGTGTACAAGATAAGTAAAGAAGGGAGGTTAGAAATGAAATTTGAAGGCATGACAAGTTCTCAAGCTCAACAAAAACCTGTGGATACCCTCTAAAACTGATGTAGATACTGTGATATGTGACATGCCAAGGGTAGGAGACAACAAAGATGACTCAGTAAGCAATCTCTTGCTGGATAATCTGGATGAAAATTCCTGCATTACTAATAAAGTATCACCCCTTCCACTTAATTTCTTTGACCTCCTCTGAATGATGTCTTGAGGAAGTTCAGATGGGATTAACTGCTTTCCAGGAAAATGATGCTCTATTGCAGTAGCAGAGACTTGCAGCCAGCATAAAGTAACTGGACAATCCCTGCAAGAGTCCCCTCCTCCACAGTTTGTTGTTGCAAGGCGTTTGTTTCCACCTTTTATCTCCTCCTGACCTGAGAAAAGTTAGTCTTATTTCTGCTCATCCTCCTGAACATTTGCAGTATTTGCAAACCAGTAGCATTTTTAGCTCACCTTAAACAACTTATTTCAAAACACAACAAAACAAAAACATGTCAAGCTGTGCTGTCAATACTATTCTATATTGACATTTTTGATGATGCTGAAAATCCAGACAAAAAGGGTAGGACACTGAGTTGTGGGCAAACATTTGCTGAACTAAAAAATCTTTTTCCATCCCCTAGTAAGTCTATCAATAAAATTCAGTGCAGTTTTGAGTCCTCGGCTGTCTGTTTGTCAACCTTTTCTTCCTGACACCCTGTGCAATACTGTTAGTCAGTTCCAGGAAGAAACTGGGTGTGAAAATACCCAGTGAGACTGATTATATTCCTAAGCATGTTCTCCGGAGGCACACTTAGCTACACTTTGAACAATGTTTCAGTTAAAACTTCCTTTTTCCTTTTGACAGATGAATAACGAGTACTTAGTGGTGTAGTGGTTCATTTTGTAAGCTTTAGAACAAGGTTGTAGCCTTTCTACCCACACTGTTGTTTCTTGTATTCATAACTAAATTCAGTGCAATAAATGCATTAAATTGCTAACCTGAGCTAGTAAACTTGGCATTTGTAACTGAAGACTGTTCCAATCCTTTTGCCCTTCTGCTCAGAAGCACATCAACTGTACACTACAAAAGTGAGGGAAATTACATAAATTAGAAACTACCAGATTAAAAAGACATGTTTCTGCTTTAATTTGGTGTTATAATTAGTTTCTCTTTTCCTCATTTTTTTCTGCCCACTCCTCCCCTCAAGATGCTCAAATGCTTATCCTCAGTGTGCTGGAATTCAATATATTAAAATATTGCATCTACTCTTGTTTGCCTACTTGTATATTGAAATCCAGACCTTCTCTTGGAAATCAAGATACCCAGGAGGCTTCCACACATAGCATTTTCTGATGTTGATACTTTGTTGTTCTGACATTGCTGCCACATATTAAAACAGTTTAGACAATGTTTTACTAATTATTACTTGAAGGCCACAGTGGAAATTCATGGCCATGCAACAGGTTTCCTGGAGCATGAAGTAAGAGGCAGCATCAGCAGTCCCTGCTACAACCCTTGCAAGGAGTGATATGGCTCCTCCTGAACCAGATTGTTTCTAGAGCTCAACAGAGATGTCAGCAGCAGAGCCAAAAAAACATCTTGTTTGAGCTAGAGCCTCAGGTACTTCAAAAACTAGTTCCTCAAGATAATGGAGAAGATCTAGATTTAGCTAAACCAGCTTGTAAGACTTCAAAAAGAAAGGGAACTGCTTTAAGTGGCAAGTCAAGAACTGCTTTCATCTTAGTTCATCTGAGGGTTCAAACATATGTAAAGGCTTTCAGGGTTTTGCATTATGGAGTAAATATTTCAAATTGTTTGAGATTAGTACTCATACTTAAAAAGAAATATTTCATATGCTTCAGTTGAGAATAGGCTTTTCTCTTTCAAAGTGTCCCAGGTTTGGTTTGGATAGTTAAATTTCTTCTTAGGAGCTGGTACAGTGCTCTGTTTTGGATTTTTTATGAGAATTATTATGATAACATACTGATGTTTTACTTGTTCCTGAGTGATGTTTATTCTTAAGTCAAGAGATTTTTAGTCCCCTGTGCTCTGCCCGTTGAGCAGAGCAGGTGCACAAGAAGCTGTGAGGGACCACCAGGACATCTGACCAAACTGGCCAAAGGGATGTTCCATACCACAGAAAGTCATCCTCGGTGTATAAAATGCAGGGAGTTGTCTGGGAGGTGCCAGTCACTGCTCTGGGATGGGGTGGGCACAGGTCAGAATGTAGTGAGCAATTGTATTGTGCATCCATTGTTTCTCTTGGATTTTAGTTTTCTGTCTTGCTATTTCCTTTATGTCATAATTATCATTATAATTTTATTTACCTTTTTTTTTCCAAGTATTAAACTGTTCTCATCTCAACCCACAAGATTTACTGTTTTTCTGTCTCTCCCACATCCCACTTGGGAAGGAAAGGGAGTGAGCAGCTGCTTTGCCAGCTTAGTTGCCAGCTGGGGTTAAACCACAATTCAAAGTAATAATAATAAATCCCAGCCAAAGAGTGTAAAAATGCAGTAATGCTCCCTTAATTTCTGTGAATTCTCAAGTCCATCTTCTGCTATCCACAACTTATCTTTTGGCTGAAGTCTCACTTTTGTCACCATTAGGAAAAACATTTATTAATAAGATAATTTTCCTTTGTGTGGGCAGACATCTGCTTCTAATTTAGCTTTCAAAAGCCTGACAGAATCTCTATCAGCTTACAGTGATGTGACAGGGCTCATTTTACTGTGCTTCACAGAAAGAATCTTTTCAAAAGTTTGGTACTTTCAGATATATTGAAAATTATAGTTTCGTTAGTTCCAATGTGATTGCCTCACAGTGATATCCTGTCATGTTTTGGACACCTTTTTGAAAAGGAAAATCAAGCTATTCTTACTGTACCATGTGTTGTGTACTTACTTTTGTATTAGGAAAACATTCTAACACCTTAATATTATTAAAACTCATGTGCTATTATCTGGTACACAAAGGTCATGTATATGCTAGCAGGAGAGTGTATCTCAGCAGAAAGTAGGGGAAAAAGAGTACAGGCAGTGTGTATGGGTATAGATACATATTCTCTGGAAACTCAAAGAGTTGTTTCCTACTCTCCAGATTGTATAATTATTGTTAATATTTAAAGAGTGACTAAATAAATAAAGGTTTTCAGAAGCAGAAAAGTGAGGGTGTGAGAAAGTAAATGAAATCTTGGCATCTAACCAACAAAACAGATTTTTTTTCCCAAGCTTGATTGAGGGGAGTTTTCAAGAACTGCAGTACATTCAAGCAGAGATTTCTTCAGGCTGGATGAGTAGTCTTTCAGCTAAGCAGTGCTGACATATATTGTGCCAACTTTGTAGTTAGGGAGAGTAATTCGACTTGCAGTGTCACAAGTTTGTTCATAAACAATACATTTATGTAAAATAAATAAAAGCAGTTTAAGTAATATGGAAATAAGTTGGAATCTGAAGGAGCTAAGGAACCAGCTTTATGATAAAATTTGCCTTAAAGATGGTGTAAACTCTTACCAAAAAATTACACAAAATCCATAAATGCAGCATTCTTTAATGCATATTTCCTCTTCTTTCTTTACCAACAACCAAACAATAAATTTTGCTTGAATTTCTAAATGATTCTTCATTTTTATTTGAGTAGCTGGGTTTTGCTACTCTAACAGCTGTGGACAAAAGCATGGAAATTTGAATAATAAGGGAAAAAAACTCCTAACGCTTGCGTAAAGGATCAAAAGCAAAATGTAAAATATATTCAGTCTTCTCTAGGTCAATTCATACTCTGCTCTTATTTTAAAAATTAACATAATTTCAATAGCTGCAGTCCAGGAAATTCCAATTTACATCACCGCTGCACCAAATTTTTAGCCATTTATATTCTGATGCTCTTTAAAGATTGTATTTTCTGATAGTTTATTTTCATCAGTTGCTTGCTGATTCAAACAGCACCAGCGATTTTGTTACTACTTGAAACTGAAATACAGGAAAATGTTGTATTTAATTTTAAGCATTATTTTCCTTCAGAGGGGCATAAATCTTAAAGGTGCCTATAAAAATACTGGTTTTATTCTGACAAAAATGGGCTGAAGTAGTTTAGACATCATGCTCATGGAGAATCTAAAACTATTCTCATTTACACTTTAAAGTCTGTAATGCAGTTCCAACTCTGAATATTGCTGGGAAACAAGGACCAGGTCCTTGACTGCATTTGTAGTCATGCTGGGTCAACTAAAACAAATAAACAAGCCAACTTTACTATGAGTGTTATGGAGAAAATGCAGGAGTAGAATAATCAACTTTTGCTCTTTTAGCACTTTAATGTAAAAATTAAACATGACAGAAGCATTTGGGTCTGTTCCATTACCAATGGCAAAAATTTTAAAAAAAGGTTAATATCATTAAACCTGCATGTCCAATAAGGCAAGATGGAAAATAACATTTTACTAACTCAGGCTGATGAATAGCTGATACACTGAAGTAGCAGGGAAGGTCATGCATTGTATGTGCATGGTGCTGTTCAAGTATCCCACACAGTTTGCAATTACCAGGAAGCAGCAATGACCATGGATATGACCTGTCCATCGTGGGGGAGTTGGACTACATAATTTTTAATCTCCCTTCCAACCCAGACCATTCTATGATTTTATGATTCTATATTCTCATTTTGATTATTCTGTAACACCAGAAGAGTATTGACTGTGACAAGTTAATTTTTTTTCCCTCAAAAGCTGTCAATATGCAATTCTGTATAACACATTTAACACAAGAAGGGAGGAAAACATACTAATGTCTTATCAGACAAGACAGTAATACCCTGCTATTTCTCTTTGAACACTGGATGGTATTAAATATCTAATAACTTTCTTGTAAGTGCCTAGGAAACTTTCAGATATTTAAGGCTGTTTTATTTGGAGCAAACGATCACAAAATGGTTAGCATTCCCCATAGTTCTCTCATCCTTTGTTTGACTGTGAAATCTTGATTTAGTTAGACACCCAACTATTCCCTCAGGCTATTAAGTACTAAAGTACTCCAGCAAAACCTAGGAGAGATGGCACAATAGATCTGCCTACAGGACATTATTTCCATTAGGAGTAATGTTCTGCACTGCAGAAAGATGTGCTAATAGCACTGCACTATATTGTTAAAATGGGGTTACTGGTGCATGTCACCACTCAGCACAGTTCATTATCTTATGATTAAGTATGCATCAAGATAAGCAGGGATTTATAGATACTTTTCTAAACAGCTGAAGAACTTTTGAAGAGTAATAAAAAAATACTTTCAGATAAAGGGCTTTGCTTGTCTTGCATTTTGTGTTTTCTTTCTGAAATCCTACATACTCATTACATTCTTATTTTAAGGCTTGAATAACAATCAACATTTTCTACAAGATAACAAGGGAGTAGAGCAAAATAACACTGAAGAAAAAGACATGTTAATATTTAATCCAAGGGAACATTACTCATTACCAGATTCACAGCATTCAGAACTATTTTGACAGAAGTAATGTGTGCTCCCTCCTTTTTTTCATGCATGAATTAAAATTGTAATTAGTGCATCTGTAGAAAAATCACCACCTAATATACAAATGTCAGTCCATAGATAATTTTTCTCTCTCCCTTGCAGTTCACTTAATAGTCTCAATTCTTCCATGGTGTCAGGGAGACAAGTGGAATTTCATTACAGCATCATCTCATTTCATTGTTTAAGTCTGTGGGTATTAGATAACAAAGTACAACATAAAATTTATTCTTGCAGCCACAGTGTAATTTGGAGAGGTCTGCTTTGTCTGAAAACATTGGAGACCTCTCCACTGTATTTTTTTATTATTTTTGAGGAAGTGTATTAAGATTTATTACTGTAAGGCAGGGTACATCCATGGGAGTGGGTACACACTTTCATTGTTCCTGTTGATTAAAGCAAGAGGGACACCTACAAGTGAAGACACCAAAAGTGATTATATGAACATTCAGCTGTGTATTTACAGATGCTGGTGTTTCTCACACCACTACATACCTCCATTCCCAAAGTGGCCTTAACATTTCAATATCTTGTTTCTCAGCAAATCACCTTCCATAAAAGAAAATGACTGGAAATGAAGCAGTTAGTAGATGTTAAAAAATTCAGATAGCCATAAGATGTTCCCTGGCTATATGATATTTCCTACTGCTAGAAAAATTATAGAAAGCAAGACAATTTTGGTCCATAATGAAGCAAATAATGTAGAGATGCAGCTTGCACTGGTTTCCTTAAGTGCTTGAAGTACACTTAATGGTGAATGGCTTCTTCAACCTATGGTATGTTTGTAAGATAACAAATTCTTAAGTATTACAACTTTTTAAAGAAATTACTGGATAAGAGAGAACTCATACTCCTCTCCTTTTTCTGTTTATTGTTTGCCCTTTCCTTTTTGATTTTCCTTTCTTCCTTCTTTCTTTCCTTTTTTTTCCTTTTGTTTTTTTCTTTTTCATTTCAAGAGGCAAAACACTAAAGCCCACTACATCTCCATTTCAGTGACATCAACTGTCTAAAGGTGGTTCTTGACTCCAGCTCTCTTAGCTGTGGCTTGCTTTATCTTTCAATCACCAGCAGATTAGTCTTCAATATTCTGAATATGGGGAATAAAAATGCATATTTGAATGCACAGAAATTGAGGACTCAATTAAAAATACCAAATGTGTAAAGTTAAAATAAAATTATTAACAGCAGTCAAGGATTCATTAAATGCTAAAAATTTGCAATTGTAATGATGTTGGTATTCAAGACTATTGGATGCTACTTTATTACATAACAAATTGAAATAAGACTGGAAAAAGAAATAAAAAATTCACAAGTGTATCTTATAGTACAAAGTACTGTGCATATTTCAATCTACAGTTCTATACAAGTGTCAGAGCAGTTTGCTGTATCTGGATGCTTCTTAAAAGTGCAAAGATTTATAATCATAACTCGTCTGGTACCTGAAGAAAGCTCACTTTGATTAAAGAATGGGAAAATGAACCCCAAAACAATGAAGGCAGAGATCCATATCGATATTTATGGACTTTTCTCCTAACACACCTAGAACCTAACAAGAAAATTATATGCCAAAATGTATTTGTGTATTCAAATGTTTTATCTTCAGATCTTTCTGTGCCTGAATAAGAAATTGAACATGAGTTTCCTAAATCTAAGTTACATGACTGAGTAAAAGATCTGGCTTCCTTTTTACGTTTGCTCCCTCCACATGGGAGAGGGAATGTTCACTTGTTCTTCATGCCCATAAATAGAATAAATGCTCCCAAATATTTTAGGGTAAGTAAAAGCTTTCTATGAACTAGACATTATGACAACACAAAAAGAAAGACTAACAGCAATGCCACAAGTTTATTCTGGCCATACCCACTTTGCTCTAATTAAAGAATGAATAATATTATTTAAAAAAAAATAAAAGAGAATAAAATGAAAAGGTAAATTAGTGCCTGGAGGACACTTCAAAAGGAAAGAAATTATGAATGCCATTTAGAATTCCCTGCCTGATTTATCTGCAATATTCGTAAGTGTGTGTTTATCCAAAAGCTTTGTCTCAGATCAGGCAATTAATTAAACTAGAGAAGATCTCAAGCAGGGAGAGATGAGAGTTGTTAATAGTGTGTAGCTGATAATCAAATTTGTCTCTGCTGTTTTTCTTGGGACGCATTCCTATGTTTGCACTCCTGCAGCATAAGGAGGCTGTGAGATCTATGGCTGAGCAGTACAACATGATATATGCAGACCCAGCTCTTCAGAACTGGAGCTGTTACCACTTGTGCTAGTGTCAATATATCTCAGCTCTAGATGATTGCACCTAAGCAAATCTTCACTTCCTTGGGCATATAAGCACGAATGCTTTCAGCCACTCCATTTTTCTTGAGAGTATGTGAGGAAGTAGGTGATGTTTTCAACCCAAGGTCAAAGATGAAAAATAAGAAATGGCAAGACAGGACAAAAATAAGATCAGGACTGGTAAAAACCCAAACGGTGAGGACGAAACCCAAAGGGTGAGGATGAAACTTGGTTTCAAATTGTCACAGAAAGTGGTGGAAAGCACAGAAATCAAAACATGGCAGTAGGAAGGAAGAGGTTTCAAGTGCCTCCTTTTAATTTTGGTGTGGATCTTTCAGAGCACACAAGCCAGTCATACATTCCCCTTGAGACTATAAGACTGCAAGGGCTTTGCCACTATCAGGAAGAAATTAAACCTTCCTCACAAAATTATATGATTTCTACAGCCCAGATCAAATACTGGCTTCTTGTTCCAAGTGCTGGGACTGCAATCTAGTTTGGTGCTCTTGCAGACTGCACCAAATCAAAAGAGGCTGTAATGTCTCTTCTGGAAATACATATACTACACATGCAGGCAGGATTTGACTCCAAACTTTGATACCACAAGACTTTTTTTCCAGGATTGGTGTTCAGAGTTATGTACACAACATTATCTATCTTCATGTTGGGCAGTTTGAATCCACAGGCTGCAACTTTTACCAACATCAGACCTCTCTCTGAGTGACCCATAGGAATTCATTGCCTTCTGTGGAAGCCAATAATTCTGGGCACTGAGACTTTCTTACACCTTTTCAATAATGCACCTGCATGTCTCATGACACCTGTAATGGCTGGCTTTTCACTGAAACCCCAGTGCTTGAAATCATTAAAATCCCCTTGATAAAATAATTGATACTGGTAATTCCAACAAAGAAATGCAGTCAGTGCATGCCTAGATACCTGGAAAAGCAGAGCAAGTGCTTACAATGTGAGCACCCCTATGCAGCTGCAGTTGGCAGCTACATGGGGATGTCTTAAAATTAGAGGTGGATACTAATTAAGATAAAAACATTTGAAATTCTGTGATACTGCTATAAATGGAAACCAGAAAATGCTGTTATTGTTAAATTCATAGATCCTAAAAAAATCCCCTTTCTCATATAGCATCTTTAAAATCTATCTTGAATGTTTTGTATGTCCATGCAATTTTATTCCATACAAAAATGCAGACCACTGCTTGCGGGTTTTTTTTTTGCATTTGGAAATATTTTCAGTCTTTTTCTGTTTAACAGTCTCAGAGGTTTACTTTAGAAATGAAAACAAAGTAGTCCTTTTGACTGCAGGAGTCACTCACATTCCCTGTACATTATATGGACAGAATAATTTCATAAGTTTTAACTCACAAGACCACCAAGATGTACCCAAAGTCTCCTTAAATACTGAACAGAATCTCTCTGCCAGCTGAAATGACAGAAACTTGAAAAGTCCTCCTTTAGGGTACTTTTTGTGGGAGCTCCCATCTGACAGACCTCTGTTTGAAAATTACATGTAGTACATAAGTAGTGAAATTACCAATTTGTGAAGCTTGCTGAGACTTATACATGAGCTCAGTTCTCCAAGTAGCTCTGGGGCATCAAAAACATTGAGAGAAGCAGCACAATTTTGGACTTGAACATTTCATTTCAAGGGGAAGGGAAGTGGTTCAAAGGGTAGCTCTGTGACTAAGTCCCTTTCTAAGACCAGTACCTCAATTTAAAGACATTCCATCAGCATCCTCGTGGAAAAACAGTCTGGACTGAAGCACTTTCAATTGCATTTGATATGTAAAAGGAATGTGTCTGTACACCTTCTCTTTGCCACTAAAATAAACTTGCCATTCTATTGTTGCTGGGGTAAGGACTGACCAATTAAAAGAAAATTAAATACTTACTGGCCTATCTAGTGAAAAGGATATTCAGTGATCCTCAGCTGACTAATTCTACAGACAGGTGATAACATCACATTTTTTGAATCACTGTCAAAAGTAAATGCTTGTATGTCAAAACAAACAGAAAACAAATAGAAACAGCTAAATTGATGGAAGAGAGCAAAATCAGTAAAACAAATAAATTTTTTTTCCCACAATATATTTGTTGTGAATCAATATTAATTATTGAAATGCCAGTCATAAAGCTAAGACACTACATATTTATATACTTTTCTACGAGTCTGTCACTAAACAACACCTTAGTCAAAGATAAATTCAGTACTGAAAGAGAATTTCTCTTAACTTTTCCTCCATTGAGAAGCTCTTCAGCAGAAAATAAAAACCTGGTGCAGGACATTGTGTTTTTCAGGGAAGTAGAAGATCATACACTATTTTGTAAGTGAAAAGCATCATTCTGCTCATTCCCCACAGAAGCCAGAACAGAAAAATCCACCCATAAAGTATGACCAAGTTCAGGTAACTGTATGTGGGCATCTACCTGTGAATTAGACGTGTGTAACCAATGGACATTTAGAGGTGGATTGCACATAAATAGGTAGCTTGGCCCTTTGAGGTGCCAAGGCTATCCCACTTGGCCTCTGGCAGACATTTCAAGCAGGCATAAGCATCCTGTAGGAACTGTGTCCATAATATGCACATGAAATAAAAACATTTGTTTGGAAAAATGAATCAAGTGCCTGCATCAAGAGCAGCAGGAGCTTAGACACCTCACTCCCATATGGACACATACAGGCTGGGACTTACCCACCTTACAAGACACTTCAGTGCCTGCAATATGGAGATCAGTCCCACCTCAAGGGAATGACCCCATTACTAAAATATGGGCACCTCACACCATTTGTGAGGCTTATCCCTAACACCTGTGCAGCACTGGGAGATGGGACACAAGGCTTACAGGAGACCTGCAGCTTTCTGGAGAAGCACACAGAGGTCAGGCAAGACATCCTGCTGGAGGATATCCCACAATGCAGCACAGAAAAGGGATCCCACCACAGCTGTTCATCTCGTGTGAACATAATCCCTTTTCTGCATTGTCTGTAGTGTCTGAACTACTTCTTGCTGCCTAGATGAAGTACCTATAGCAGGTGGCTGAATAAAACTGTAAGAAATACATGCACCTGTGTTCCTGAATTAATGATGGTGGCTCCTATCCTCCTTTGATAGTGATGCCAAGTAAATGCACCATCTATACACCTGGCACAGTTTTAGTCCTGGCTAAGTTAAATTGATATGCTGGCCCTTCCCTCTATCATTTCCACACTGAGAAAGCAGAGCCACTAATTTACTGTAAAATTTCCCAATGTAGAAAACCCACAGTTATGCTTGTATAAGATTTTTTTTAATTGGTTTCTGCTGCCAGTAACAGGTACTGAAATAAAGTTTTGCAGCTCATGGGAATTAACTAAAATAATGTTGTCTCTGATGTCAGCATATCAAATAGCATAACATTTTCCATACAAAATTATATGTCTTATGAAAATGTCCTACATTTGACCTTCCTCTGGAGGAGTGTTAATCTAAATTTCATTCTAATTTCAGTTCATGTGAAAGTAAAGGACAGTTCTAAGCCTTGCATAAGCACCTTTTCTGCACTTAGCTGTTATGATAGCCATGAAACAAATGTAATGAATTTAATTTGTTAAGGGATCAAGTAATTTCAAAGACAATTTGCAGTATGAGCTTGCTCTGAGAGGCAAGGTATAGCATTAATTTCTTCTTTCCCAGTTGACAATTCTGGAATCACTATCCTCCAGTATTGAAAAATATATATGAAAAGATAAAGGGTGAGAGAGCTTTCAGAGCAAATTGCACATTTAGGCATTGGTCCTAATGGCTGTGTATATGTAAATTATCTCCAGATATTAAGCAACAGTGCACTTATATTTCAGCACAGCTTTCCTGTTCTCAACTTCCTCATCTGGAATATTCTGGTATCTTGAGAATAGCAAGTGTGACCTTCTGCTTAGCCATACGAGGTAAGACCAATACTTCTCCCACATTTTCATTCTCTTTTGTATAGGTCTTCCTTGGACTTGTATGTCATAGTAGTAATCAAAATCCTTAATCTTGCAGATATTTAGCATAACTTGGTGACAGAACATACAGATGAGAAGAAATTTTTCTCCCCTCCCTTCTACCTGTGTGGCGAGAAACTCATCTTTAAGCATCCTAACCTTAAGAACTGAAACTGAATGATCCAATAGGGTCAAGAGGACACATCCCATATATATGTCATTCCTGAACACAGACACATGCTATTTACCATAACTTCCTCTTTGTGATCTGTCCAGCAAAAATAACAACAGTAAAACACAGGTAATATGATTTTTCCAGTAACTTCTGTTTCTGACATAAATTACGATGTGAGGTCCTAGCCATGAAATTACAATAGAAAAATTATTGCATTTTCACCCATGACGTTTGTAGGTTTTTCTGTCAAAAAAAGGAAATAGAATTGTAAGTAATAAGTACACATCAGCTATACTCTGATATAATGGATGCTGACCAAACATATGTCTTTTCCTAACCCTAAGAACAAGGGGATCCTTGAGCCCAGAATCAGCAGAAATATTTTTATCCACATCTCTAAGATTCTCAAGTAACAGAGACCTTTTTTCTCCCGTGGCATACCAAACAGTTCACTCCTCCCCAGTGGTGAATCATCTGTTGACATGAGTAATTCCTTTATACAGATGGAATGGCATTTTTTAAGCACTGGGGTTGTCTATTATCCCAAGGTACACTGGAGAGAGAGAGAGAAGCAAGCACGGCACTGCCTGGCCACTGTTCTGGGAGAGCATCTCATGCAGGCAGGCACACTCCAAGCGGGTGGCAGCAGCTCACCTGCCCATCTAACCAGTGAAATCTCTTCCCGTACTCTCTTCTCCATAAAACTCTTCTCACAGCCCCAGACACACTGCTGGGGTGCCACTTTGTAGCTAATGAGCTTGATGGCTCAGGTGGATTGAATCCCCAGAGGAGGCCTTTGAAGTGCATCTCCCTGTCTGTTCAGCAGGCACTCAAAGAAAACATCTTCACCAGGCACTGAGCACCAAAGTGGAAATTTGTAACACCACCCCGTGATACCCACCTTTCTCTCTGTAATCACTAGCTTTCACACTATTCTTCTCATCTTGAACATGGTCCAAAATAACTACCTAAATCTGGGAGTGGAATTACTTACTTGGCAATTGCAAATCTCAGAAGCTGAGATTCAGAGTAGCTTCCTTGAGCAGGGCAGCTTTAAGCCTGATTTTTGGCTCCACTGACAGAGTGACTAGAAAACTCCTGGGATTTTTGTGTTAAGGATCAGGCCACCAGTGGATTATTTTTCAGCTTCCTTTCACTTAACAATAAAAGCAATGAATTTTCTTATTTCCCCCCTATTCAAACACTCTATGAAAACACTTCAGTGGTAAAAAAAAGATTCTTTCACCACATCTTACATCTCTGTCAATGCTCTGCATTTCAGTCATCTAGAACAGGATAACAATTCATATTTTTAAAATCTTTCTGTGGAGTGGAGAGACCAGCTGGAGAAAATACAACCTTTAATCCCAAAAAGCAGAGCTCTTACTGGATTTGAGTATCTGGTCATCAGCCCCATCTCTGTTAAAAATAAGTCCAATACTTTTCTTTTTCCCATTCATTGCACACTTGATAGAGATTTATCAGTGCAGTACATCACTTTATCTTTACAATGTGCATGTTTGCATCACCTAAGTCTTTCTTTTACTGGTTTGTAAGCCTACTGCCAATGCAGCTCGTCTGAATTATGTAATACAGTGAAGGTGTTATAAACCAGTCCAAGGACCCGTTCTTCCTCTACATCTATGGTATTTCTAGTGCTTTATGTGCAACTTTACTGAGTCTTTCCTTAATTCTACAGCGTGACTCTGGCTCATGTTGTCTTTTCCCTTGGAACTTTATTTGTACCACACATTCTTTCCAGCTGAGTAGTTCCTGTGAGGAAGAATGCCCCTGCAGATAAATTAGCTAGTTTCTATCTCAGCTTTCTCCTCACAGTAAGGAGGGCAAAAAAGTAATGTGGGTAGAAGAACATTTTTGTATCAACATTTTTACTTAGCTTTAGATCTGCTGTAGCATCATCTAGAGAAGCAGTCAACCTTTCCCCCAGTCTTAACATCTTTGTGAGCTAAAGAGAAAAGTAATTTCACTGTTTTGAGAACTTCAAGAACAGGGGGAAAAAGTTGTTCCAAATGTAATGGAAGAATATATCTAGAGTTGGCACGACAGAATTCATTCAACCTCTCTGCGGTGGATGGCAATAGAATGTACAGAAACCATCATTTCAGTAAATTGATTCATCTCACTATTTTATTGAACCATATCCAGATCATTACAGTCCCGTCTCAAATGAAATCCTTGTAGCTCAATATGTCATGCTAAAAAATGACATTTTAAATAGGAAACTATTTAGCAGGTTTTCAAAGAGAAGACAGGCTCTGTTTTGGCAGTGCTGTGACTACAGCACTGAGTGGAAGGAAGACTGTGGGTTAAAATCAGCAGTGTACATCTTTTACTCATACCATCTCCTTTTGTCCAGGCATACACGCAGAGTTGCTGCTGAAGGAGCTGAATTAACTCTTGGGATAGATGAGAACAGACCCATGTTGCCCTGAGCTCTCAACAGCCACAGTAGCTGCATTGTGTCTTGTGTAGCAAGCACAGTACCCTGGCAATATCTCGTTACTCCCTTCATCTACTGCCACGTTTCATTGCTGAAATCCCTGGCTGCTGGCAGTATTGGATCACTAATGGGAACGCTGAGTTCTGTCCTGCTCCTACAGTACTAATTCCCAGGCTCTCCATTTTGTATCCAAACTTTTTTTTTTTTTTCCTGAGTAATTAACTTCATTAATTCAGTTCTTTTAGTTGCTTACTTCTAATTTTGAAAAGTCATCAAAACTGATGGTGTTAAGGTCAGTTTTACCAAACAAATGGTTTGAAAAGATGCCACATTTTTCAGGTGACAGCAATGAAGTCGATACTAACATGTATATATAAACTCCATCAAGGTTGAAAGCAATGGCAAAGGACAAATAAAAGTGCCTTAGCTGAGGAGAAAAGCACCATAAAGCAAACTTACAGAATCAAGCCCAGAGGAAGCATATGCACAAAGATTTGTGTAATACAGTGTAAGATACTGTAAAGAGACAGTGTTATTTATGAGCCCATAGGATCTCTCATAAAACTACCTAAGCCCAAAAAGCGGCTGGCCTTTTATTTTGACAGCAGGGGCAGGCCTTTGGAGAACATTAAGAATTAGAAAGAGATTAAAGTAGTCCTACTTTTCCCATCAAGATACTCAACCTAACAGAGAAATGTGGTATGGGATAAGAAAGCTCTGGTTCTGTGATGCTCAGAAGAAATACTTGTACCATTGCCAAACAGAGTAACTCTGATGGCTTCATAAAGAGCCACCTCTATTTAAACAGTAAGATAAGGATTGTCCCAGTTTCCATCCTACTATTGAAATCATGTTGCAATTCCCAGGGCTGAAGTTTCTCACATAAATAATTAAAAACCCGCATTAAAAATGCTGTCTGCATTGTTTCAGAGAAGAGAGTTATTTCATTTCATGGTAGATTTGTGCTCTCGAAGATACTTCACCCTTGAGGAAAGGCAGATTTTTAATTTTTAAAATTAGAAGTTCCTTCCAGGCATGCTGTGTTTCCTTGTAAACATGCTAGACCACTTAACTAGCTCACTAACTACTCAACTGTATTTTTCTGGGGCATTTAATTTAAAAGCAATGACATGATGTTTGAGTATTTTATTACGTACATCTTTTCGATAAACAGAGCCCTAACTGGCCTTGTAGAATCAGGCAATATAGTGAGTTAAATAATAAATGGGAACAGTATCAGCCAGAAATTAAACAGTAAATAAAAAGTTGAAAGAACTGTTAAAGGTCATGGTGAGAGGGATTGAATCCCACTCTTTCCTCTTTAAGCCTTTGTAAGTAAATACTGAGGATAAATACACCTAAAGGAAAATGTATAGCTTCAGAGTATTGATGCATTTCTCATCCTTAATGAGATATCATAGTGATATAGAGGTGACCTTACTAGTAGGAGGTTTCCAAAAGCACGAACGGGAATGGGAGACAAGACATGTCATCCAGCCACCAGTGGATCAGAAAATCCCCCTAAGATATTTAAAGGATGTTTTCCTTACAGTACCTACTGTGACTAAAGATAGCAACTGCGGGTGCAGGGTCAGTAGCTGCATTCACAACACTTGAGAAGTCCGGTCCTCAGGGTCAAGTAGTAAGTGAAGACAAGAGGTTTTTCTGGCACCTTGCTGTTGATAGCTGACAGCTTTGCCCTGTAAAGCTAAAGGAACAGCAGGGAACCCTCTAGAAATTCTTGTGATATCCACCATCTCCACTGTGAAAGTCAGAAGATCAAATCCAGCACCAGGCGTGAGCCTTAAACTAAAGAGAATGGAGCTTTAAATTGAAAGAGACTGAGTTTCTCTAAACCCCAGCAGATTGCAGACGGGCAAGTGTATCATTTAGCAGACCTAAGGATGGCTCTTTAAGAAATGGTGCTGTTAATATAAGGTAAATGATCAATGCTCTGCAGAAACACTACTCCTGCTCTTTCACCTCTCTTTGCAAGGAGAAACCTAAAGCAAACTGAAAATAGTCCTACTTTTATACCAAGAACTTTAACCTACAGACTCATGGAATTAATTGAAGCTGAAAATGCGATTTGAGACAAGCTCTAAATAATGCTCAAATATAGGTTAAATGTAGATGATCTTCTAACACTATACATTTAAACTTCAGACCTGTTTGTTTCCTTAACTATTACCCATAATTATGTGACTGTAACTCAAAGTGCCCTGCATCTCCTAGAAGACAAAAAGAAAATGCACTTAGTATAAATGTCAGGTGAGATATTTTCTCCTATACTTCAGAATTCTATGAAGTTCTCCATCAAATACTACAATAGTCTCCAGAGCCGTTGCCTTTTTGTGAAACTGGAACATTGTCAATCCCTACCTCTAGTCAGTGCTCAGCTCCTTTTTTCTGCTTTCCCATCTTCCTTTGCTCTCCCATCGTTTCTTCCCGATCGACCCCGTCCCAGGATGCCAGGATCCTCTGGGTAGATGCAGCTGCAATTTTTTGTAAAAATTAATGTCTGGAAATTTTAGTGACCATGCAGACTCCTTCTCCCTTTAATACATAACTGTCAATTACTGTCTTTTATCTCTATCCCTTGGTTTATATGAAATCTGTCTACTCAGATCTTCCTCTAAGCTGACAGCAAATCATTACATATCACACCAGTAAATGGGAACAAAATGAATGTTCATTTAATCACCTACCAAGGTTCCCAGAACAGTTGAATTCTGCTTTTGATCCTTTTACAGGACTGCAATGTGCTGGGAATGCTAGCTTATGTGACCACTGATCTCAAGCCAGATGGAAATGTACAGTGATCTGTACATTTCAGTATTATCAAAGTCATTGAAAAGCACAAAAAAAAATTCATTGAAGAATTTAGTTAGACTTCTACTTGCTGTTGAAGGCCAGTTTCCTTTCTTTTTCTAATTTTACAAAAAGAAAACTGTAGCTGTCCCAAAACAAATGGATAAAAGCAGAGAGCCATGCTTTCAGATCCATTTCTTTATACCATGTTTGAATGCTTCTCATATTATACTGCATAAACAGATCCTGCTGTTACAACTACTACTTAAAAAACCTCTTCACCTGCTTTATTGCATTGCTTAAGATAAAAGGAATAAGCTAGAGATAGCTGAATTGGAGCTAGATCAGTATCTGCAAACTTGGTAGCGCAAGCAGAAGACTGCTAACACTTTAAAGGCTTTACTCCTTTTTCTTCTGATTTTTGACCTGCCTTTGTAACTTCTGATGTCACTCAGCTGGTTTCTCCCTTCTCCCAGGATAGATGAGGGATTCTTGGCCCTCTTCTTTCCTGAAAAAAAAAAGACCTTGTGTCATGAAGCTTGTTCCGGGCTGTATCCCACCAGACAATAATACGGGCATGCTCCACACTCCTGCCAAACCACCCACGCTGTTAATAAGATCATGAAAGTTTTGGATATTTGAATCTACTGACAAGTTAAGTTTTATTTGTTATCATATTAAGAAACACTTCAGACCTGACAAAGATTCCACCTTGCACAGTGGAAATCCTCACTTCTAGTCTCATGAAAGAGGTCTTGACTCAGCTTCTGCTAATCAGCAGAGATTTGGAAGCTCTCTGTGAGCAGGATGTTAGCCTCAGTGACTTCAGCCCAACCTGGCAAATAATCAAGGATGATCTTAGAGGTCGATATCATTGTCATAAAGATAACCATTGGGGGTGAATATGTCTCAATTTGTCTCTTAGTGAAAGTAAGTGAAGTCTGCTTAGTTCAGACTTCAGTGTCTGGAGGAGAAAAGTGAAAACTAGAATTGACCAAGAACTACAAAAATATCCTCAGTTCCAGATTTACCAGCTTGCCTAAGGACCTTCTCCTTACAACACTGCAAAGTGTGGTACATTTCCCTGTGATTTCTAGGCAACAATAAGCTCAGAGGAGGACAAGCATCTGCAGATCCACACGGCATGCCTGGTGTGCAGAAAATGAATGGCCACAGTCCCAAAGCACAGTAGAAAGGCAGTAGGTTTAATTTATCTGCAACATGCTGGCTTCTCGCTCTGGGAAATCAGTCTGCTCTTCCCCATATAAATAATACATCTTCTACACACTGTGTTATGGAGATGCTGCCCAAATGCAATTACTTTCATAAGACCTAAATTCACATCCTTTTCCCAGTGTAAGAGCAGCTTCTGCCATGGCTAAAATATTTCAGAAGAGCCTCTGAGTGATGAAGCTATGGGATATCTTGGGAAGGACATTCCCACCCTCCTGATGAGCCTGTAATATTGCACAGTGAGGAAGGAAAAACTCCAAGGTGCCAGAGAGAGAGAGAAATGGAAACTTCATGCAGAGTTTAGGCCACAGACTTGGGCAAGGGAAACTAAGCTCAAGGTGTAAGTCCCTCTAAGCTTCATACATGACACATTACACTCCCAGTGGATGAGGACAAGTGTCTGAGAGCTGGAAGGAGAGCTCTGTGTCTTTCACCTTCTGAATTAGGGAGGGATCTGATGATAGGCTCTTAGGCCAAGGACACTCATCGTCACTAAACAAACACTGTTCCTTACAGACTGCATGAGAGAAATAGATGCCTAAAATAAGTGAGTGGTGTTTTCCCTTTGCACATATCAGAGAGATCTTTCTCATTCTCTTGATGAGGCAAAGTGCTTGCTTTAGGAGGCTTTTTAGGTGAAAGAGTGCTCCAGTTTGCTCCATATCACGTATCTGGATAGGTAGACTGGATTGCAGGTGTACTTTCAAACCCTTTTTCAGTAGTGCTAAGCACCAAACTCTCTTCCTTTGTACAGGCTCTTCTCATATCACCAGAGATCTTCAAGCAGCATAACTGAAGCAGATGGAAGATCTCAAAAGAATCAATATATATGAAAAATAAATATTGAAATAGTAAATATTGAAAGAAAGATCTGCTTGTACAAAGTCTGTTTCACATTTAAAATTTATTTTAATCTTCTCTCACATATCGAATGTTTGGTCCTATCCAAATGATATTTCATACAGCCTGGTAAGCTGGATACAGAGTCTCCTGATTTGCTCTGCATGACAATATGACTTGCTCTCTTCAATGTTTTGTATATGACAAGGGAAACTGCAACTCTAAAGCATTTGCAAGGGAGGGAGATTTAAATTTATCTTACCAAATGAAGGAACTATGACTAACATTTAGCTAATGTTTACATAGTGCTTTGAGGCTCTGCAGTGCTGAATTCATGGGACAACACAGTGTTTCTAAGAGTCCTTTTCATGAAATTTCTGCTACAATATTGTCACTAACAGCTTGTAACTATCTTAACTTGTATTGTAGCACTATTTCAGCTTCTCTTTGGCCGACATAGAGAATTTAGAAAGTTTGCTATGTCACATGGATATAGAAACAAGCTTGAATCCATAGCAGTTCTGATTCTTTAAAGAACCAGCACACTGTTATTTCTTGATAATTAAGAATGATTACAGATGCACTTTTCCCATTGGTTTTATTTGCAATAACTTCTTAATCCCTTGCACTGTTGTTGTTTTTGTTTGACAGACTGGTGACTCTTGGATTAATCCCTTTAATGTTTATGTTAAGCGTACGGAAGCTTTATGTTCCATCTAGCAATGACATTTACTGGATTATCTTTAAGGAAATTAATAGTCTCAAGCTCTGCATTTCAGGTAATAAAAACTTAGCAGCATGAGATTTCTAACATGAACTTCAGACACATTTTCTATTCCTGAGGGAAAAAATTATTATTTGCATTCACATTAACATTTTGAAGGATTTAAATGGTGTTTACAAGGTGTGGATAAGCAATTATATGTACTCATTTTTCAGATTTTCTCAATGAGTGTTAGAACATGAAACAAGTTACATTAACTTCAGTCTTAATCCTTTGCCAGTAAAACTCGTGATTGTAATGGAATTTTCCATTATTTTGGCTATCAGAAGTCAAACAGACTTAAATGATGAAGAAGTCTCCTCTTGAAGAATCACTTATATGTATGTTTTCTATGGAATGCTTTTCAAGATTCACAGAAGAAGCAAAAATCAGTTTCCTGACATGTAGAGCTCTCCAGCAGCTGAAATGTTTCATGGAGCCTTATGTAACCCTTTCTACATGCAGCAAGAGAAGGGAAAACTGGAAGGAGACATCTCTGTTCCACTGCTTACTTATCGCTTCATGGTCCATCAAACTGTTGGACACCAAAGCTTAGCAGCACCTAGGAATCTCATCCTCTCTCTTCTATAACCCATGGAAGGTACTGTATGAAAGAGGACCCTACACAAGATTAAATATATTTTATACTTAAGGACTAATTATATGGGATAATTGCTAGTGCAATGGGATAATTGCTTGTGGGACCTGGGATTCCATGTCTGTGTATTTTGTTATGAAGCCCACAATTTGCTATACCCCTAATCCCCAGTGTCTCAGCTTTCATTCTAACAGAATGGACAGGAAAACCTTCGAAAAACAGTCATGAGAACACCAAAATTGACCAGAATTTTTTTTCCCTGTGCATTAGAATCTTAGGGTTGATAGAGTTTCTGATAAAATATTTTTGTTTCTGTTTAAAGCATTCACATTTTTCCCCCACATGGCTTCACAGCTGTCAAGTAATGCATATTCTCATCCAGCAGCCTTTCTCTTAGTGAGGGCAGGTACAGGGTTTCCTTTCTCTTCCCAGGACACATCCCTAAATCCTACTGACAGCTAGGGTCCTCTGCTTTTGACTCAAATCCAGCTGAGCAGTGAGTTCATTTTCCGAAGTTAAGGAAACCAGACAGTGACCATGTAAGCCTGATTCTTTAGGAATCATGTTAAGAATGTTAGCAATATTTAAAGTACCACGAAAAAGCTTGAAAACACGAATACTATCAACCAACTAAAGTGTTTATATAGCCAGCAGAAAGCTCAAACCAATAGTTGGGAACTTTGTTTCCTTGTAGATTATGTTAGCAGGAAAGAAAACAAAAACTTTTTCCCGTATAAATTTCAAATAAACTTTTCTTTCCTCTTCAGATGACCTTACTGTAAAGAACAAAATGTCCAACTCTCCTTTGATCTCTTCTGTAGCACACTTAAGCATTCAGAGAAAAAAAATTCTTTAGTCTTCTGAATAGAAATTTTTAGGACAAGTACAGCAAATTTAATTGAATACTTAATTGATTAATACAGAGAGGATGGTACTGACTGTGATAATAATTTGCTTGATGTTTAATCATTGAGATGTCAGATGAATGCAATATAAAATTTGATCTCCTCTTTTACCTGAAGAGGATTCTTGTTATTTATCATAAAAGCCAGTGTCTTAACTTGTATTTACAATGATGGAGAAAAAATTGACTTTCAGAGGACTCCATAATTAAGCACTAAAAGTAGAGGCTTTCTTTGTAGCTAAATAAAAAGAAATGTAATACCACATCCAGGAATATTCTGAAGGCAGTTAATGCTTTATGTCTAGTTGGTGCTGATATAGGTTGTAAAATTTACATAAGAAAAATCATTAGATGTCTTGGTAGTTTTCAAGTTTCTGCTTGTGTGTCCAGCTTTACAACACTATATGCTCAGCAGCAGAAGACAAATTTTGAACATCAGTACCAGATGATTTTCTAGATTCTGATGTTGTGCAGTATCCCTTTACTCTCTGCGGAACCTAAAACACCAAGTCTGGGCAGTAGTCAATAATCATACTATTAATTCATTTTTTTCTTGTACTGTCATTAATTTCACCGACACAACTGTGACCTTCAAAGAAATGTCACCTCAGTGACTTCACGATTCCGCAATGGATTACAAATTGCAGCCAATAGCTGGAAATGTCAAATTTCCTGTTTCTGCAATATTTGTAGCAGACTGAACTACAGTCTAGAGATGGGAAAAGTAGGCCTGTTTCTCACTTTTGTGAAGGAAGAAAACCATTGCTAGAAACAACTAGACACTTGCGTGACAATCTTTGAAAAGTCTTCAGAGTTATCAGCTTGTTTAAAACAGACAAGAAATCTCTGGTTTGGACATAAATATTTCATAATCAGGAAAGATCTTAGATGTAACACAGTTGCACTGACTGCGTTCAGTGCTTTTAGTTATAATAATGCTACTTTCATTTGGTCAAATATGAATGCTTATGACAATTTTGCATTTGTTCTATGTGGGTCAGAGAATTAGATGCCTATCAATGAAAATGTTTGAGTGTGAAGATCTGTAGAAGATTATAAACGTGGTCTGCAGTTGTCTCTCCTTTCATCTACAATGATAGTATTCTATAAAATTTATTAGTTGCTTAGAGATCCACATATCTGCCATAGCCTTTGCCTGTCTTTCCAGCCTCCAGTCCAGCACTGACTGGTATCTTTGTGCCCACTAGGTACTGCTCCAGAATGAAGAGATCAAACACAGAAATGTAAAAAGAATTGACATTCTGCTCTTCCACATAGCTACACTCTGCTTAGGAAAAAAAATAGAAAGAGAGAGAAATAAGATGTTAACTTTTAGTTAAATAACCAAGGGAAAAGTCTTCAAGAGATACTATTTATAAAAGAAATGCTAGCAAAACCACTTGACTGTGTGGCTAAAAAGACTAGATAGTCATCCAAATGTAAATGTCACTCATTTCTTGAGATCACCAAGACTTTTACTAGATGGTTATTAGTTTTGGGGTCAAACACATTTTAAAGCTGGGTAAAGGAACATAGACTTACTCCAAAGTCTTCTCTGATGTTTCTGTGCTCCCTTGGAATAAAATTTTCAAATGCTGGGGGCTCAAAATCTCACAATGACAGTGCTCACAATGGAAAGATACTCCATATTTCTACACTAGCTACCCAGCACTAAGGCCCCTGTCCAGAAATTATTAAGTTTTCTTTGAGATTGTAACAAAATACTGAAGACAATTGTTTGAAGACTGTACCATTTTTATATTTCAAAATAAGGAGATCTTGGAAATATAGAAAGGATCTGTCTTGTGACATCCTAGAGAAGCAGTGAGAAAAAAAGAATGGGATTTAAGCTAAGGATTTACTAAAAATAAGATGCCATCATGTAGTGATCTTATGAATGAGCAGTGGAGTATTGCTGCACTTGCCTGAATGGACTTGTCTTATGTCCTGGGACTCATCCTTATGAAAGCTATCGTCCTGTTTCAGATGGCTGTGTTTATCTACACATTTAACATGCTTCTTCCTTCTATCTTACATCATACCAAGACAACTTCCCTAGAGTTTTCCTGACCTCGAAGATACGCCATTGTTTACATCCAAGTCTTTTGATCCTGAGCAGCATCTGTCAGCCTAAACAAGTTAAGCTCCATCAAGCTGACACAACAGCTCCAGCTTTTCCACTAACATGGGATTTCATTCACTCTGAAAAATGGGATTATACCTAACATGGCTTTGCATCAAGCTAAAAATGAACAAGCTCAAATGCAACAGTTATTTTCTCCTTTTGACAGTACTATTGAACAACAAGCTTATTAATTTTACAGATATGAGTCTCTTGGGGACTGACCACTGAAGACAAAGAAAAGCCATCTGATAATATCTTTGCAGTTTGAGCCCTTGGGGCAGATACCTAACCTCTTCTTATTTTTTCCCCCCCAAAAATGAAGTATTCCCTGTATAGATTGCTTCTATTATCAACAATAAATGGGTTGTATAGCTTTACATATATATGCAGTGGGCATAATAATCAAAAAGGTAATAACCACAATTCTAGGCTGGATCTGACTGACTGTGAAAGAACGAAATAAATAACTTTAAATTTGTGTTACTGCTAGTAGTAACTCAGTAGTAGCTGAAAGAAAGACTTGAGGCTTACAGCAATACACATAGCTAGGGCCAGAGCCCATCAATAGATGGCAATTGTGGGGGGAGAATAAAAACTTGAGCACTATAACATTTGAATGCTAATCAAAACTGCATCAGTTCATGTCCAGAATGACTAGAAACTATCTAACTATGAGGGATGATGATGAAGCATAGGAATTAAAAAAATCTAACTACTGACTCCATCATGTTTATCAGTACCTCTGCTTTCATATGATGCACAGGCTTAGGTGTTCCAGTAAATCTGATGGCACTAGTTGATGAATTTACCACGGACAAATGGTTCAGCTGCTATTAAAACAAGTGAGAGCTTTATGGGTTTTGTTTGTCTGGTATGCAATGTCATTTGAAAGGATTCTGGTTATCACTCTTTATTTCCATACTATTTCTCTTTTGCTTTGCACTGAGTATCCTCAGATTCTGGTTTTCATTGTGGGTGTTCATGAGTGTTCTTGGATTGCAGAACTATGAACTGGAGTCACCAAAGAGTTTGTGTAGAGATGACAGAGTTCATGCATTTCTCATCAGAGATATGGCAGAATCCATATTTTAAACAGAGAACATGTACAAGAGCTAGGACGAGTGCAATATCTTATCTAGTGTGTAGACCAAAACAATGAGGTATGAAGTAGCCGTCATAAAATTGGCAAGAAGTCAAAGATATTAGTTAAATCCATCTCCCCTGAGATTTAATCAGTTATCTTTACCTCAATGTTATCTTTTCTCCCAATCTGATACTCACAATTTCTACTTTCATCCTTTCATCCTTTCATCCAGATAACCTTTCTTCAAAAATCTGTTCAGTGTGATAATATACCAAAACTCCAGTGCTCTGTTCTTTTCAAGTTTGGAGCTGGTTTTCCTGGATTCTGTGCATTCTCCAAGGTTATTGAAAGGTCTTCTTTTTATAGTAAGATGTATATGGAAAGTGAAAGACCTGTTCCTAAGAATATTTTGAGCAAGTCAATTGCAGTCCAAACACATTTCTGTGGAGTCTTTATGAACAATGGTTCTGGCTGTTTATGGGTTCCCAAACCTATTTTGCATTGTTGGAGATAAGTGGGATCATAATAAATTCTAATGTGATTACTTATTTCTGGGAATATACCCAGTGAAAGCTACAGACAGTTTAACATCCATCATCCCACCTGCTAACCAACACAGATTTCCTTGAACATGTTGGTCCATGGCTCATGTCCATTCAGGGGCTTATACCCAGCTTGCCGTGTTCAAAGAAGCTGTGTTTTCTCAGAATGTCTTAAAGGACTGATTGATGTTTTCTACCTGTGGGAGTATGTCCTGTCCACCAGGAGAGCTTCCATGATGAGCCCTGACATGGATCAGTGAAATAGAGCACAGGAAGATTCCCTGGGGGCAGAAATATAAATTGAGCCACTTTTACTCACCTAGGACAGAATGACTCTTTAGTCTCTTCCTTGTCATGTGGTATCCCATGCATCCATTGCATATTCAAAATGCAAACAGCCTCTGTCTTCTCATAGACACATCTGGTGCTGCACAGGAACAAGTATCAGGGCACATACATGACCAAATGCCTACATATATGCTCCTCACACAAATGGATATGCATTAGTCACTTGGTGGAGTATACCTTTGGGGAATGCACTTTCAGTCATAGGATGGAGGATGAACAAACCTCTTGGTTACCCAGCCAAGTTTGAAAGCTTTTGGGAAAAATAAGAACAAGAAATGAACTGAAGACTGGAAAAAAAAATTGCCCTGGTGAAAGATATTTTGCTAGAAGGCCAGGTTTATACTCCTGATCTACACTGTAGACTAATTCCTGCAAACAAGAGGACCATAATACCATGAAACTTGCAAACAGAATGTAAATAATTGCTTCAACTCAGTTTTTCTTCAGTGTTTTTCAGTATTTGTGCAGAGTTCAGCAATTCATTTTCATGTATATACATAAACACAACTAGATAAATCTATGTACTCATCAAGCTATTATTTGCAGGAGAAAAAGAAACAAAATAAACTTCTAGGGACTAGAGGCAACTCCAGCTAACAATGAGTATGGGGTCCTATCTGCTCCCTGTTCTGTCTTCCTAATCAATCTAAACCTGTTCTCGCGTGGCAGGATCCACAGGCATCTCAGTGACTCAGTACCACATCATATAAACTTAAGTCGACCCTTATGGGTCCCAAATCTACGGTATTACCTACAGATATATTTTAAAAGTTACTTTAGTGGGAAGAACGCTTTATGTCAAAATCTGTAAGTTAGGTGAGGCTTTCATATGCTTTCTGATGACTGCTGTGCACCTGAATACACCTAAATGTTTTAATGTATCCCTGTAATTGCCTTGTTTTTATTTTTCAAGATCCTCAGGATATATCTATATCTCTACACAACAGAAGGCCAGGGAATCACTTCAGCACTGGACTCCTGATTGCCCCCATTACCCAACTGCTTGGTGGCTTCCACCTTGATTAACTCATCTCAGGCTTTCTCAGCGTAGTTCACTGCAGGGATTCTTCAGAAAGCAAACATGTATGAGACCTCATCAAATTTCTCTGTCTCCACCCTTCACAGCCTCTCAGTACTGCCCCGGTCAGCTTTGAAGCTTTGTGTGACTCCACATCCTCTCTAGCCACACCTGCAGACACAAAAGGTTCACTCGGTGCTTCATGCCGTGACAACGCCTCTGTGATGAGCTGCCCCGCAGTCGTCACATCACTTCAGACACTCTAAAGTGAATTAAAATACAGTCACACAGCACCTCAGTCATGACTTAGCATCACCAGGGGACATCCCTGGCCAAGGGATATGTCATGCAAAGGTCAACCAAAAACCTGTTGGATTAAACTAACGCAATAGGAACAGGATACCACAAATACAGTCACAAACAGAAGTCAAATAACTTTGACTCTTTTTCAATATATAATTAAAACAAATAGCTAACCATGTCTGATATTATTTAATTACTTTCAAAAGACTCTTAGGCATGACACTAATCAATGTTACACAGGTCCTCTGTAATATAAAGTTATTGTTAATTCTCTGTTAAATATTTCAAAGATGTCCAACAATGAAATGAAGTATTTCAATAGTAGTAGGTAATTTATTTGTTCTGAGGATATTTTAGTTTGACTGCATTTTAATTTCAAACACTTGTCAGCCATCAATTTCCTTGGGATATCAACAAGATAAATAAAGCTGTTAACTAAGTGAGAATTTACTTGTAAATGAAAATGTGTGCAATAAACTGAAGGCTTTTTCTGATTGCTACTAGGCATTGTCAGTATCAGAAAAAAGGTATCTATGGTGCTGGCCTCTGACAAACACTAACTTGAATTTAAATAAGGAGATAAACACTAGATCTCAGAAAAGGAGTTTTTCTGCAGCAAAAGGGAGTGAACAGCAATGTTTCATCTTGGTTACTTCAAAAATAATAACGTTTTGTATCACGTTTACTGGATAAACTACAGTGAAGAGATGGCATCTGCTATTCTTACATAGATCTATATATATATATATTATTCTCCACCTATTTCCCCCACATTTTTATTGGCACAGAGGTGGAATTAAAACTTCTGTGGAATAAACCACAGAAAATAATAAGAATTGCAAATGTTCAGAAAGTTGAAAAAATTTGATTGCTTTCAAAAAAAATCAGTGCATTTGAAAAGAATAACAGGATAATCAAGCAAGTCCTGTTTTACGATTGCAGTCGAAGAGACTTCTGGACTTCCAGCAGAGAAGGCATTTATGGATCATCAATGTATTATTTGTGGAAGCAAAAGGAAAAAAATACTTTTGTCTAGAGACAATAGTCTTGATTATGGTGTTTCTGAAGTAATAAAAGTATATGCAAGTCTAGAATATATTTTTTTGTCTTTTTTTTTTCTACAGACACCATCTTAGAATGCCAATTTACTGCTTAAAAATATTATTTGCATATATCAGTTCAATAAACAGGCATCTGGTTGCTAAATCTGCCTGACATTTTGGAGGTGCCAAATGAAGATTTTAGAATGAGTAAATATATGGTTATTGTACTTACAAGATCCATAACATGCCAGTCCTCAGATTTCATAAGATTTGTCATTTGTGAATAATTGCTTTTAAAGTAGAGGTCAGGAATTGAAGCCAGAAATAAATTGATGTTGGCTATAGTTTGTAAACAAGACTCCCTTGACATGCTGACTTGACTGTCCCTGTTGTTATTTCCTTTGGCTGGCTTTTAATCTTGTTCAGTTAAAGTAACTACAGAGAAATTAAAAGGCTGATTAGGTTTGGCAAGATATATTTTCTTATATAAATCCAATATCTTAAGAAAATAGTCTAGGGCATTCAAAATTTTTCATGTATATCTGTGAATGTAACTTTGTGTTCAGGGTATAATGTTGATTTACGTATTCAATAGATACAAGAGAAATTATTAGCCTTTTGTGTCATTAGAAAGTTAAGAATCAGAGCAGCTGTAAAATACTGTCCTCTTTAAATTTATTCATCTTGGTCATAGAATCATAGAATGGTTTGGGTTGGAATGGACCTTAAAGATCATCTAGTTTCAACCGTGTTGCTATGGACAGGGAATATTCGGCTAGACCACGTTTCTCAGAACCTCATCCAGCCTGGTCTTAAACATCTCCAGGGATAAGTAATCCACTTCTCTGGGAAACCTGTTCCAGTGTCTCACCCTCCTCACAGAATTTTCTCCAAATAACTAATCTAAACATGTTCTGTTTCAGCTTAAGGCTATTCCCTCTCATTCCCTTACTAAACACCCTTCTGAAAAGTCCCTCTCCAGCCTTCTTGTAAGCCCTTTAAGTACTGGAAGGCTGCTTGAAGGTCTCACCAGAGCCATCTCTTCTCCAGGCTGAACAGCTCCAAGTGTCCCAGCCTGTCTTCCTAGGAGAGGTGTTCCAGCCCTTTTGATCATCTTCATGGTCTCCTCTGGACTCACTCCAACAGGTCCACGTCCTTCTTGTGCTGATTACCCCAGAGCTGACGCAGCACTGCAGGTGGGGTCTCAGCAGAGCAGAGGGGCAGAATCCCCTCCCTTGCCCTGCTGCCCACGCTGCTTTGGATGCAGCTCAGGATATTTTTGGTTTTCTGGGCTGTGAGCACACATTGCTGAGCCATATTGAGCTTGTCATCCACAGACACCTCCAAGTGTTTGTCTCCAGGGTGAGTCTCAATCCATTCTCTGCCCAGCCTGTACTTGTGCTTGGGATCTATTGCCAAGATTTGTATAAAGAAAACCGTGGGTTTGGAACACAGAAAATAATCAAGAAAAGAAAATTCCATTTTCTGTTCCTGATCTTTTAGACCAAATTAAAACACTGAGAAAACAATGGCTCCAGGAAGTAGTGTTTCCCATTTCAAAAAAAGGAAACAAAAATATCTGGATCAAACAAATGGCGATGCACACCCAAAATCTTCTTGTGAGAAAAAAATAATATACTTACCATATGGTACTAAGAACACCTTGTTTATCCCATTAGAATTCCAGCAATGTATTCATCCAAATCATTAGTCTTGTTTTGATGCTATACATTCTTAACAAATTACATTAAAAGCCCTCCTAAATTATAACCTTATAATTGCTGTACAATAAAAGACACTACTATTTACCTTTTTCCCCATTAAATTATGCTTGTCCTTCCAATGTCACTTTGGGTTGGGTTGAGAGTGCCAGTCCTCTTCCTTCAGAAGTGATGAGTGCATTTTACCTCATGCCATCACTTCCCTGAAGCATTCATTGGGAAGAGTATGATGCCCATGGTAGTGGGATCTCTTCTTCCTCAGGCTTGGTGGCCACCTGAGTTTATTTTTATACATTTTCTCAACAAGACCAGCTTTCAGATGGAGTTTGAAATTTGTCCACTACTATCCCTTAGCCCAGCATAACACAAAAGGCTCTTAAACTGGCCCATGAAGATTTGACAGACCTTTGCCACATGCAGTATTTCCAGTATGATTCTACAAGTGGTCAGGCAAAAGCCACTGGACTACTAGACAAAATATGTTCATGCTTTTTGTATAACAAAGTATTAGAATCTGTAGGTTTAAAAAGGATTTCTCATTACACAGGGACTTCAAAAAATAATTGAGGAGACAATGACTTGTTGCAGTTCAAAGATTTGGGTTATGGAACATTAATGGATAACTTTCTAGAGGGGCAATGACAAAATTTCATGCAGGCCTATTGTCTCCCTATATTTTAATATCATTACTTCTTGCATCAATTTTCCATGCTTTCCACTGATTCTGATAATTCAATGGTTTGCATCTATTTACAGGAGCTCTCACTGACATAAAGACAGATTTATCTGCAATGCTCCAATGGATAACTTTAATCATACAAGACAGTGGTATTTCATAGATCTGTGATTAAAATTGCTAGCAAATTTTACACTGTAGATATATTTTGTTATAAAATGCCAGTTTGTCAAAGTGAAATCTGTTTAAATAAAGACAGTCTTTTTGATAAAATGTTTTGGAAAAATGCTTTGACATTTAAATCCCCCCCCGCCCCCAAATTAGTATTTTTTCATTTTAAAAATATCTTCTTTTTTACAACTATACTGGATCATATGGAAAGAAACCACAAATTAATTATTTTACAAAGTAATGCAAAAGAGCAGTGAAAATATTTTTTAAAAAGATGTGTTGATTTATATTTAATGAACATTTTTAGACTGCTGATTCATGAACTTCTACATTTTGAATATTTAATTCCCATTGAGAATGGGAACTTACTGTTATAAGAAAACATTTTTCTTCCAGTTCTATTCATGGATGTTCACCAGGAAATTGCAGTAAAACCCCAGATATATTGTTGTCCAACCTGTAGTTGCTGACCTTTGTCCCAAGGTTTGCCAGATTAGGCCAGTTTGGGAAGCAACTCTGATCTTTAACAGCCAGAGGCAGCAAGCTACACAAAATTGCTTCAAACAAAGTTCTGCTCCAATTTAAGGTGCAAAAAGAAAAAAATGCTCTTACTCATACTTACATTTTTTAGACCAAGTAAAATTTATTCTGCACCTTTGATGAGGTATCCCATCATTCTTAGTTTCAAAATTAAAGTCTCCTACATCTCTTCAGTAATTAACATAAGTGCCAAATAATCTTTTCCCCCTATCTGAGAAAAGTCAAGTAGCTTTCTTTAAATGCCAGCAATCATCCTGCTTCCTGCTATCTCCTTCCTCACAACACATCCTGTCTCCCCTAATGCACAGTGTCAGTCAAGACCTCTGAATCTAGCAAAGCTTCTTTGGATTTTTTCCCTCCACTGGGAGTTCTCTGGTCTACCCTCATTCTCTTGGAGAACGAGATTTTACTTGGACAAAATAATTCAAGTAACCCTTGTTTGTCTTAGCAGGTGGCAAATTACTTTAATCTGTTCTGCTGTTTTACAGAAGCACAGGCCCCATGGACCTTATGCCTCTTTGGATAGCAGCACGAAGAGGAGACAGGTATCCAGAGATGATGTCTTCCTCATGGCTTGAATACATATATGAATATACATGCTCCTTTGGCTTCTCTCAAAACAATGAATTCTCACCTTGACCCGTACTTGCCTTTTCCCATGCATTTACAAAGAATTTTGTGGGTAAGGCACACAAAATATGTTCCAGTGTCTGACATTTCAGAATAATACATGAATTCCCTCCCTTGCCCCTTTTAATTCTGGGGGACAGAAGCCATCTGTCTTGTAGCTGTGTGCAAGAGCTATGCAAAAATAGATCCTATTGCATTCCCAGCAAATGAGTACTAACACTTAAAAAGTAATTATGGTCATTATTTATCACCATCATCTTCAGTGTGAGGAAAGAAGCTTTTGCCATTCAGAAGCAAACACTGAATATGACATGCTCTAGTACAGCTCATAAGCAAAATAAATGGAAGCATCTGAGCTGTACTGATGCTATGATGACTTAGGGCTGTCTTCTATTGCATGTGTTAACTTTTTCAATAGGGTTTTATCCAAGACATATCTATTCTATAAAATACTGCACCATGCAGAAATACCTTGAACTGGTATTTCTGGAAAGAGGAACTCTGGAATTTGAATTAGGGGGGAGTGGTTAACCCTGGGCTAATTTTCATCTTCTGTTTCTGTAACTGGGGCTGGTGCCTCTGCATATCACCAGCAGTGCTGTGCAGAGAGGCAGCACAGTGCTGAATGGCACAAGGTAGGCAGCAGACCAAGTGCAAGTAGCACACAGCATTGTTCCCAACCTGCTCAGATGGAGATGGAGAGCAGCTATTAAACCATAAGGAACACATAATTCAAAAAGCCTCTGAAAAAGGAAAAGCTGAAGAATCAGCAAAATTTAAGGTTTAATCACCTTCACCAAAACTATATTCAGCCTCCAAGCTGTAGCACACATGCTTCTTCAGCTGTGTAAGGAGCACTGCATTTCTTCAAAATGCAAACTTTCTATAATTTTTTATAATTACTGATATTTTGCTCCGCAGAATAAAATAGTCACAGGTGTGACTATTATAACACCTTCAAAAATGCAGTTTTGCAAAAGTACTTTTCACTGAATTACACTTAAACCTTTTCATTTTAAAAATCTAAAATGTGATCTAATTTGTAGCTAATATGTATCTATTTTTCAAATTTGTAGCCAAATGTCCTCCATATACAGAAAATGCAGGGGCTTAGGGTACGTAAAGAGAAAAGTATACACCAGATGTACTTTAAATTCAAAGGCCACACTAGAATACCAAATTTTTTTTTTTTCACGGTGAGTATTCACAGCACTTAAATTTCACTTAAATTCCTGGTGGTAAGTCAGTAAGGCAGACAGCAACTTTGAAGGCTTTTGAAAGGCTGACATAATGGCTCTTAGAGGGGAACAGGATCAAGACAGTGAATGGCAGATAATACCTCAGGAGGAACTTAAACAGTCTGAATACGACCTGCAGAGAATTTCTAAAAAGCGTTCAACTAGTAACATTTTGATCATAAATGTCCAGAGTTTCCAGAGGTTTTGCAAACATTAAAGCAAATATTTCCACAGGCACACAAAGATAATTTCACACTACTCAGAATCAAAGAGCATGTGGTAAGAGGAAAAATCTGACGGTTTTATGAACTGTACATTTCTGGCATGAACCCTAACATGTTAATCTGATTGCTTTGTCTACAGAAACAGAAGGAAAGAGCTAAGCAATTTTTCTTCATTTCGGTGGTGTTGTTGCAGATTGAAGGAATAAGCAATTCACGGAGTTCTGCATCAAAAAAATATTCCATTGTCAGTTCCAAGACTATCTGGAACTGATTGATCACAACCAGCATTTGCTTGACACATTTAATATTGAACAGCATATACCTAAAAAATATTTTTGATAAAACTGAGTTTCAAATTTAAAATATATTAATAACTTCTTTGATTAAATGCTAAGGAGTATAATTTTGGTTTTAGAAATAGTTTAGAAATATAAACTCCTGGAAACTGAAGCATTTACTTGAAGCACATTTTTGGCTTAGCTTTCATCAGTTCTATGGAATTTTCCATTATACAACTTGCTGAAAGATGCATGATATGATTTGAATGACTGGTGATTGACGTGTCCCAGGGAGCACAATTTTAACTGTTCCATATGAAATAGATGTCTATCTACCAGGGATAGACATAGTCCAGCAATTTCCCAACCAGCCAAAAGTCTGGGCTAGTATTAGAAAGGTGAATTCTTAACTTACTGATTTTTTTTTTTCTTTTAATACAAGATTCTCAGTGGTAAAAAAAGCCTTCACAAAGATTCTTACTGAAGTTTGATGTAATCATTCCTTGATGCTTCCATCTCTGCTTTCTGTAATAGAAAAAAGGGACAGCTGAAAAAAGTAATTGATATCATTTTCCTTTCCAAAACTAACTAAAAAAGTAAAGAAGAAAACCTACAAGGTTTTAGGGAAGAATATCAAATACTGAAAACCGGAGAGCTTGACACTGACCACCTAAACTAAGCAGAGGACTGTGCTCTTCACTAAGTAACTAGCAAGTTCATACAATGAGTTAAATAGACCAATTTTTTCTTCTTCTAGTTTCTCTCTCTGATGAAAAATTTTCCTGATCAGTCATGTTTTTATTGCATTTTCTATCCCAAGAAATGCCAACATACATCATAAAACAAGACCATATGCTACCAAAATAACATATGAATCTGTTTTGGAAACAAACATTGCTCTTCTGGAGTGAAAGACTGAGATCCAATTCACATTACAGTTTTCCAGGTGTAAGTTTTTAAGATCACACGTGGGAGAGATATACCCAGTAACCAGTTTACTTCTGCCTGCAGGTGCCCAGTCTAAGGCACTCCTCCATCCTTGGAGAGGGTGGCATAATCTGCCAGCAGAACATAGCTCCTCCTGTCTGCTTACAGCAATTCCCCACCACGGGCTTGGAAAGGACTGTGTGTGCAACGGAGCTCAGCCCTAAGCATGGGAAGTTCCAGTCCTGAAGTAATTGATGTGATAAGCTGGGAGCTAGTGACATTTTAAGAGGCACAAGGAGAGGATCAGAGCAAAAGCTGGAATTCAGTGTCTTCCTGTAGAGCATATTGTCTATTTGCATTACAAAATAGACTTCTTACAATTACATCCTTCTACTGACCATAATAAAGAAAAATTAAGAGATTGGCAGGTATAGAGCATCACAATGTCATCATTAAACTTGAAACTGACAGAGTTATTAGAAGTAAAATGCAAATTTTTACATGAGAGGAAAAACTACGGTAAAATCTTCATCACTGACTGCTTCTAAAATTGAGACTGCCTGCATGTTTATCTAAAAGATGTGCTCCAGTTCCAGTAGGAATTAATTCAAAATTTTATGGACTGTGTTACAAAGGTCAGACTCCATAATTGCAAATCTTCTATTACAATCTGTTAATCTACTAATTCAATTTTATGCTATGCATTTCATATATGTTCTTGAATCCAAAGAGCAGAGTCACAATGAGTGATTTTATATTCCTTTAAAGACTAGAAGAAAACTGAAGGTTCAGAAAGGCAGTAGAAAGCATAAGCTGAAAAAAAATTGAAAAGATCACAAAATTATTAAGTCAATAAATAATTCTAGTTCAATCAGCAGACTGCCAACACTGAGTTATGTAGAGCCAAGCTTCTTCAGGTGAGCACCCTAAGCACTATGCTAGCCTGTTGTTTTCACTCTTAGTCTTAAGAGCTGAAGAAGATGGGTCAAATTCCTCTTTTCCCATTAAAACAGAATTATTTTGAAGCCTCACATGCAAAGCCTGTTTGACAGGACTTGGTGTCACTGCTTCCTTATTTCAAGTAGAGGAGGAGATGAAATTATTCAAGAGATGGTCCTGACTTCTCCTGCCACCCATTTTTTGAATGGCAGCTCTCTTGGCCTCTGTTTTTTGTAAAGGACACTGATGATGGTCAGGTCTGTTCTGACTCCTGTCAGAATCAATGAGAGAGCAGCAAACATTTTAAAAGACGGCATAATAAATAGCCAGGTAGATGTTCAGGCCGTTGCAAACAAAGAGAAACTATTAATAAAATAAATAAATAATCATTAATTTTGCTAAAGGATTGGGTCTGCAATCATGCAAATGCCTGAAATGTGTTCTCTACATCCGCGCTGCACTGAGTCTGGTTGGGATGGAGTTAATTTTCTTCACAGCTGTATGGTTCTTGACTGGTGACCAAGAAAGTGCTGATAGCACATCCGTGTTTCAGCTACTTAGTGTCAAGGCCATCCCTGCCTCTCACTGTGCTGCCCCAGAGAGGAGGCTGAGGTGGGCAAGAGATTGACAGTCAGAGTCAGGGAGGTTTGGTCAGTCAGGAGAGCTTACCCCAGCTGACCAAAGGGATGCTCCCTGTACCCCATAACGTGCTCAGCAATAAAATGGAGAGAGAATAACTCCCCTTTGCTTACTAGAGTGTTTATCTCAACCCAAGAGTTTTTTCTCACTTTTATTCTTACAGTTCTCTCCCTCAGCCTGCTTGGGAAGGAGTGACTGAATGGGGTCTGAGTTGACAGCTGGGGTCAGCCCACCACAGACACAGCATTCAAACTTGTGTCATTAATGACACATCTGCTCCTAAGTTGTAATGGAAACAGTCAAAGTTTGGCAAACGTTGAAAACTGTATTTCTCAATTGTAAGATCCTACAATCCTACAAGAATGCATTCGTATGAGAAACATCTGTATGCTAAATTTGTACTGATGTACTGTTCACATTTCCAGATGGGAGAAACACTAGCCAGAATTTTTGGAAACAAAATACAAAATTCAATAGATTTTGGTCACCTTTACAAGGAGGTTCTTAAAGGACAGAAAAAGCATGATTTATTCTGAAGATTCATGCAGATTACAGACTCACAGAACATTGTTAAATTAAATAAATGTGCACAGGATATCTGTCCAATGACCAATATATTTTTCAAAACAATTTTTAGACAGTAGTTCTTTTTTTTGCCTTAATATTTTAATTTACAGAATTAATGAAAGTACTATGGAAATACAAGTGTTTGAGCTTAGGGTATATCAAATTACAGCATCCATAGCCAAGATTTGGAATGAACTATAAAAAAATTATGCATAAATGTCCCAGTTTTAAAAGAATATGTTCAGAATGACAAAATTTAATACCAATAAAAGTTAAAAATGTGAAAACAAAGGATGGGTCCAATTTCAACTCTTTCTACTTTCATGAATAGCTGAGCAAGGGATACTGAATGTAGTTTTTTAACAAGAAATTTAATATTTATATGAAATATGCATGTGAGAGGATATATGTAAATTTTTGGAAACATTATTTATTTCACTATTCTGGACTATGAATTACATCTTTTCAAAGATTTCTCCTAATTCAGACAAACTTTTTTTATTTTTCCTACTTTTTGAAATGTCACTATATTCAGTGGCAATGTAGGAGTGAGTCAGTAAAATAAAATCTTGGCATGAGCAAAATTCACTAATTCATATTTTCTAAAAGAGCTTCAAAATAACACTACAAGTTCCTTCTCTTTTTATATCCATTAAAGTAATTTTTGTGAATAAGCTCCACAGATTTAGAGTCCATAATTCAGTCAAATAACATAATTGCATATAATATCCTTGGGTGAGGATGAAAGTGTACTTTAGATGTGTTCATAGTAATTTTAGACTAATCTGAGCAAGCAACAGCTTAGTCTTTTTCAGTGTGATCATTGTTCATGTTGAACAAGTAACAATATTTTAATTTTGGAAACATCTGGAAATATCTCAATTTTGCTAGTACTTGTTTTCTTCATTATAGTATCTTTTTTTCCTTTTTTCCTTATTTTTTTTTCTCAGTGAGTAGAAACATATGCCCAAGTACAACATTTCAGAGAACATTTTCACATTGCAGCTCTCATTAACCAAGTCTCCTTTCACAAACCCCACCATGTATGAATGAAGGAAGAAAAAAGCAAAGCTTCCCCTTTCTCTGGAAAACACACAGATGTCTCAAGGAGAAGAGAGAAGCACTTAAGAAGCTGTGAAATTCACCACATCGAAAGCAAGACTTGTGCTGGCTTAGCTTCTTCTACATGTCAAGGGGAAAAAAGAAAGGAAAATAAAAATCTGATAAATTCCCAAAACACCAATTGGTATAAATTCAACCCCCACCCCTCTATGTCCAAGTACTTTCCCTGGAAACAAAAGAAACCCATAGGACAACAAGAGTACCATCAAAAGCTGTTTCTACCATAGTCATTCAAGTTTCTCCAAATTCTCTTTTCCTCCAGAATGAAAGCATTTCCTTTAAGGGAATTTTGCTAACCACTTTAATCGATCCTGAGTTATAATCAAAACATATCTGGATCCTTATATTCTTTGCATGACCACTACAACTTATTGTGTGGCTGCTCCTAAAGTCCCTGAAATCTACTTTAAACTAGATAGAAGTGTAATCAAAATAGTATAGCTATCCACTGCATAATATACAGCTGCTCTAAGTCAGCATTTTCATCCCATAAATTTGTGAATACCCACAAATAATGCTGTGTGAATTTTAATAAACTGGGTTTATGCAGTAAATTACAGTGTTTTCTAGGAATAAGCTGTACCAGCATAGGATGTTTTATTATAATTATTAATTAGGGGTGGGTTTCAGTTTTGTTTTACAGGGTGGGGTGGAGGGGTTTGTTTCTTTTTTTCTCTTTTTTTTAGTTTGTTACATTGGGAGTGAGACTATTAGACCTTGTGGAATAAGTCTGGAAATTTCACTGGGTCCCAAGGCTCAGGTGCTCTGGCACTCTGCTTTGGAAGCTCAGCTGTCAGGTAGGTTCCTACAGCAAAAAGCAATGAGGAGCTGTGGGAACCTGAGTTACCCCTGAAATCTGCCAGAGTCATCTGGGTAAAAAACACCTGGTGACAGTCCCTGGTCTGTTTGCATTTTGCTCGTACCAGTGTGAATCAGAGGAAACCCTGCTGAGTCTGACAAGCCTTTCAAAAGAGACTCTGGGCCTCAGGATGTGCAAGATCTAGGCTTTGAAAAATCTCTGCAAAAGTAAGGCTTGCCTCTCTGAATGAAGTGCCATCAACTGAGGTATACCTCTGACTCCTTGTCAGCAGTGCATCTCCCTCTGGGCCACAACATTTCACCTTATGCATTAAAATTGCTATCCTGGGCCAGAATGGCAGCAAAGTATTACAATTTCTACTCTACTCCTGAACCCCCTAAACAGCCAGATATACAGCAGCTTTCCCTCGGCTAATTTTTAAATTGATACCCAGTGTTGACTCTGTGCACTAAGGGCACACAATCCAGGCTTTTGACTCTGAAATATCATTTTTCATTATCTGTGCGTATATTTTGTCCTTTTCTAAAATGCACTAACCCATGCACATCAAGAGGGAAGCATAGATTAATTTCTTGTATTGATTGGTGTGGGAAAAAAAAACAGTTTTAAATGTCTCGCTTTCTAACCCTGCTTTTCTAACCTTGGAATTCACTAATTCTTTATATATCAGGAGAAAGTAATTGCAACACTTCCTGTACAATATATTTTTTTCTGAGAAATGTTATGGATTTCTTCTTTACTTAAATGATACTTTTTAGATTGGATTTATGTAGAGATTTTCAGTGCTTTTAATAATTTATGTTGTTTGGTCCCAAATCTCTGTTTATCTCTAGTATATTTCATGCATGTTTTAAACAGGATTACACTAAAATGGTGCTCAGCAGAGAAACACAGGGGAAACTGAGTGGCTTGCAGTGTTCTTCTCAAGTGAAAGAAGAACCTTGAAGTTTATCATATCTGACACTGTTATATAGAGGCAACATCTGTAGGCAAGAATCCATGGACAAGGTTATACAGCATTGCATTAGGAAAGAAATTATCCAGAATGAGCTGCTTGACCAAAAATTGGAAATGAAAGATAAAAGCCCAAGAACAGTTTTCTTTTCTTGCAGTTGTTTACTTTCATGCTAGTCTATTATAGTATGCACAGGAAACACACTCTTACTCTGAAAGTCCTAAGCCTCTCAGTGTTTAAGAGATATATGGACAATGCCCTTAGTAACATGCTTTGATTTTTGGTCAGCCCTTAGGAGGTTAGGAAGTTGGCCTTGATGACTATTATACTTATGAAAAAAAATGTAGATGTTCATCTAAGCAGGAGTCGAGTAATTTTTGTCATTTCAAATTTGCCAGTAAAATGAGCTTTGAGCAAAGGTGAGAGGATAGTTTTCTGTATGCATTGCATGTGATTCTTTCAGTCTGGGGTGCTGAGGCTTTTTGGTTTTCTTCTTGTTTCTTTTTTTTCTTTTCCCAAGAACATGACAGGATAAGGTCTTTTGTAAAAATTAGCTTACTCCAGCCAGTATTTATCATCTGAACCTATAATTAATGTTCTTCAAACACTGGCCCTTATCTGCTGTCTCAAAAGAACCTTGTCTGTGAGAAAGCCAGAGACACAGTTTAATTTAAACTGTCAAAGATGAAAAGGAAAAATACCTTATTTTTCCTTTTACACAGGTGATGAGGAACTTCAGTCATTGAAACAGAGAATGTCAATGTCCTGTGCCAGTGTGATGCTAAATGAAGTGAATGATGAAGATTGATTCATTAGAAATGTTCTGCCCTTTGTCAGATAAGGAAATCTGAAGGTCTTGTTTGCTAATTTTTTTTTTAATAACTGACTAGAGATGATAACAGATGTCAGCAAATGAAGAAATATCTGAATTAAAAAACAAGTCCTTGACATTCATTTAACTTATCCAATATGAAGGATAAAATAAATAAATAAAATAAGGAGACTCCTTCTGCAGTTTGGAAGCCCTAGTTGTACTGAGTGACTAAGGGTAGATTTCAGCCTGCATAATCTCTGTCAGAGACAGAGTGCCTCAGCCCACCCTGCCCAGGGACTCAAGGGAACAAGTCAGCCATCCTGTCTGCAGTGTCTGTGACAACATCTCTTGGCTGATTTGTACTAGTGCTCCCTTGACTACACAGGCACCCCAATATTTTAGACAGTCAACATCCTTATGCAGGAGCTAGTTTGGAAAGTCAGAATGACTTTTCCTCTACCATTTTTGTATCTCCTCCACTGGTGACAAAATGCAGCTAACACAAACGAAAAGGAACTTCTCTGCTTATATTTTGCTCAGGCCATTGTTGAATTATCCTTGAATGCCTGTGCCAGCTCCATAATTATCCATAATCAGAACTGACACTGTCGCAGTAGTTCCTAAAAATTATAATTAAAAAACAAAAGAAGAGTGATTTTTTTTATTATTACTATATATTAGGGGAAAAGAGTAAAAAGACTTTTCCCATTGAAGTCTGTAAAAGTAATTTAAAAGGATAAACTTGAGTGACTTTAATAGCTACTTTACTACTTCCTTTACTTAGAAAGTAAAAGTATCTAAAAACAAAATAAAATTTAAATCTATACACCTCATAAAAAATGCAATTATATTTCAATTATCCCCTGGGGATTGTACTGAAAAGAATATCTTGATTCTGCTACCCTTGGCTCCAAAAGAAACAGAATAATTAGAAACCTTGGCATTTGTTGTACAGAAAGGTAAATGGCAAAGCCATTTTCATTCCAAAATAATAATTCTTGTTCTTTGTTTATTTAAAAATTTCTTGATACTTCATTTTTCTCCTTTATCATTGCTACTAGAACTGAGCCTCTTTTTGCATTTGTTTTGAATTCCTTTTTGAGGTCATTTACCTTCTAAGCAGCAGCTTCACTTCCAGTCACTCCACGTGAGACTCTTGCCCCAGTTTCATTACCTGCATAGCAAGTAATGGTCCCAATGCAAGGTCTCCTTCAGCACTCTGTGTAGGTTAATAAAAATTTCACAGATTGTTTCCTATTTAAATATTTGTTGGAGGTAGGGAAAACCTTGATTTAGAGGTAATGGTTTACTGTTGTGTCATTCAGTCCATTTCTCATCAATCTTTTTTTTTACCTTCTGCACTGTGGAATATCATAGAAAAGGCCTGAACAAAACATGCCAGAGAGTCACAAACTGCAGGATTTGCAAGGACTGCTATTTCTAACCTAAAAAACCCCTCTGTGGTATCCTAAAGAAGACATTTCTGTTGCACCTTCTGCTGGTTTCAGTTGGGATGGAATCAATTGTCTTCACAGTGGCTGATATGGGTCTGTAGGATTTGCACTGAACACAGGGTCGATGTTACAGAGATTCCTTTGTTATTGCTGAGCAGGGCTTACACAGAGCCAAGCCCTTTCTGCTTTTTGTACTGCCACACTGATGAGGGAGTTGGGGGTGCATGGGAGGAGACACAGCCAGGACAGGTGACACAATCAGATCCAAGGGATATTCCAGACCATATGACACCATGCTCAGGATATAAAGTGGGGGGAAGAAGAAGGAAGGGGGATAAAATTTGGAGTGATGGTGTTTGTCTTCCCAAGTAACCATTACATGTGATGGGAACCTGCTGTCCTGGAGATGGCTGAACTGAACACCTGTCCTGGCTGAGCCAGGGTGTGAATGAATTCCTTGTTTGGCTTTGCTTGTTCGCACAGCTTTTGCTTTCCCTATTAAACTGTCTTTATCCCTGCCCAAGAGTTTTCTCACTTTTGCCCTTCCAGTTCTCTCCCTGATCTTCTGGAGGGGGAGTAAACAAGACTGGCTCAGACACTGAACCCTGGAAAGAACACCACTGGTGACACGGTGCCAGCTGAATGTAGCTCCATTCACCACCACTCTCTGAGCCCAGTCCTGCAGGTATTTTTTACCCAGAAAACTGATTTCCTTCCTGAACAATGCCCAGCCTTCCTGGACTACTTTACCCTTCAGGACTGCCTCCCAAGAGACTCTGGCAAACAGGCCTTGAAAAAGGGGGAAGAAAGGAAATGGGAGAATGGAGCAGACAAAAGCAGAGAAAAAAAAGGGAATAGTAAAAAGAAGTAAATGTAGAAGGAAGGAGAGAGGTGAGGATGTCTTTGCTGGCATTCCATCCCCAGTGACAGCAGAGGGGACAGGTCACAATGGGACGATCACCAAAGCATGGCAGGGCAGGCAGGGCTGTGGTAGTGCAGACTGGGCAGGGGTGAGTGCCAGGGTATGTGGTGGAGGCTCAGCTGGACAAAGGCTGGGGCAGAAATGCCAACTCCTGGGCCAGAGGGTCCAGGCAGGACACAGTGCCACCCACACAGCCCAGCCCAGGCAGGACACAGTGCCACACAGCTCCCTCACCCTCTCTCCTACCTGCTCCCAGGTCCTTGACACTCCTGCCCCCACTGCCTCTGCCACCAGCTCCCCCCACTGAGCGCCCCTCTCTCCTGTCTCCTGCTTTTCATCCATGGGGATTCCTTCTGGGCAGGGCTAGTCTTAATGACTTCTCCCCATCTGTACTCCTATCTGGGAAAGCCCCAGCTCAAGTGCAGCACTTTGAGCATCATGAGGTTCTCACTGACCCTCTCCTCAAGTTTGTCCAAGTCCCCCTAAAATCTGGAATCCATTAACATTGTGGAACACCCATCCTCAGAGGTGTTTGAAAATGCCTGAGCTGGTTAAGCTGATACCCTCTGCTCTTGGCATCAGAAGTGGACCCACTTTAAGTAGCTCCACCACAGCTTTATACAACCAGATGATGGAGCTGCTGAATTACTGTGTTTCAGCAGCCCACAGTGATATGAAGTGGAGGAGGGGAGCAGCTGACCTCACACATAATTTTGTTAGCAATGCAGCACTAAATGAGGACTGAGGAGAGTACTCATCAGATCTCATGAAGCATTGTTGTAGTGGTTTTCAATAGCTTATTCTTTCTTTTCAAGTATTTTCTCAGTCTCCTGCACTTGATGCTTGTGTGTAAGAATAGCTCCTAAGGGCAGCCTGTCCTGAAACATCCATCAAAGGTAGTTCCTGTAGCAGAGGGAGCACTGCAGCCTCCCCCAAAGCTTAGTTTTGGAAGGTTTTGCCAGGGCTCAAGATGATTCCTTCATTGGGAAAATTAAACCCAACCCCTTTTCTTCTAACAGACTTGGCAGAAGAATTGGAGCTAGAACTATTAAATGGAAAAGCAATGGAAAGGCACGCAGTGTCCAAAGCAGAGAGAAAGCTGTAAAAGAGCACCAATGAAAAGCACACCAGAAACTTGGAAAAAAAAACCCAAAACCTGCCAAACTCACAAAAAGGTCCACTAGAAGATTTCCACACAGAAATGCAGCTGAGATACCATTACTGTTACTAAATGCAGTATAAGGTAATGAATTATATCAGCAAAAATGAAACCCACATATAAATATTAAGTCACTAGCCTCAATATAAAGTTTATGCACATTGATTCTTAAAAATGCTAAGTATTATTAGTTATCAAAACTTGAACTTTTAATTTATATAAATGTAACATAACATTACAAATACTCTGTGAAACTTTCTATTCCCTTTGGAGCAAGAACATCTCCTCTTGTGACAATACCCACATAGGGAGATTTTGTCAGTCACCAAACAACACCTTTCAATCAGAAATCAATTCACCTTTTTTCCTTGTCAAGTGTGTTATCAATTTGCCTTGGCTTACCTATGTTTATTTTGTTTCCATGGGTTTGGATTTTTTAAAATAATTTATAAAATATATATTCTAAAATATATGTATGACAATTATTTCATTCAACAAGAAGAAAAAAGAATTTCAATCAGTTGTACTCCCTGGCAAACATATGAAATTTTAAATACAAATCCCATTGCTCTTGTTTTTCAGTTAATCTCAATGGATATAGTTTGACTTACTGGAGAATCAGGAATAATTTCATGCTTTTCAGAGCCACATCACTGTCACTAGCTTAAGGGGAGTGCAAATGTAATTTTAAGCCCTTTTTATCTGAGAGGATAGTGTAGTGTCCTAGATTTGATAAGTTATTTGTTATAAGAAAAGGGTATTCAGCTCATATATTTGGCTTCTGAAAGTCCACATCAAGCTTCTCCCTGCTGTTAGCATGCAATCAGTGTAAAACATTACTCTGCAGTTTCCCACTGGGTAGGGTTTAGTGCTTGTACTGTCTAAAGGATTTCCAGGAGTGGCAGGCAGGAAGCTGCTGGTAGCTTCAGGGCTCCCACAATTCAGTCAGATGCCAAACAAAGCCAGTTTGCAGGAACCTTTTCAATAGTGTCTCCTTTTATGGAGTCTCAATGATCTGACTGTCAATGAGGAATCTATTTTTATCCAGGGAACTATTCTCAAATAACTGAACCCTTTGAATAGCATTACAGGGGGCAGATTTCTAATAATTCTTCTTTCAGGGATTTTTTCTTTCTTTTTCCCTTTTCTCGTTACCCTGCTAATGATCACCAGGCGATAGGAAACCAGAATTCAATCTGATTTATGCTGACTTACAAGATACCAGAATGATGGCTGTAAGCCTTGCTGCATGTAAGTGTCCTAGTGACTTCACTGAAAGCAGTGATGTACCTACAGAGGAACTCACACTCTGGGGTTAAACTCATGGAGTGCGTTCACCCTGTGGAATTAAAGGGCCAAGGAGAAACTTCAGCACTAAATCCCTGCCTGTCCCCAGTATTGGGGGCTGTTGTGTCACATAAAGGATACCACAAATTTAATATATTTAAAGAAAGCAGCTCATGAGATTGTGTTGTTACAGTGCTGCCTACATTATGCCCCCTTCCTTTCAAGGGATCTAGAAAATATTTTTCTGGAAAAGGACAAGGAAAGAAAGTTGAAAGAGTTGGGAGCAATGGCAGTAAATGTGATATGGAAAATCTTAACCAAACAAAATTAGGGAAATTCTTTGTCAATCCTGCTGAAAATCCTGTGTCAAAAACATCTTATGAATCTAGACTGCCATCTAGGCTTTATGAAATCCAACTTTCTTGCTGCTTCATGAAAAAAATGGCCTAGAAGACCTTTACTGTTCTACTTTGCTATAATAGAGTCCAATCTGCTAATAGCTCTAAATAGAGATCATTCCTGAATTAAGCTATGGAACACAGATTGCACTTAAAAAGTATCCTTTTATTTTTTATCTACAAACTCAGAAGTGGATGGCGAGTAGTCTCCATTTCAGTATAAGTTTTTTTTTAAGCTATTTTGCATACTTCCCATACTGTTAATATTTCCTCTGATAAGCCTTTGGCTTTTTTACTAGAAATACTCTATATCCTCAGAGCAGCATTTAACATAGAAGTTTTACTTTGTACAATTGCAAAATACCTTAAAGGAAAAAGATACATCCTCTGGATGTTTAAATCAATACATATTCAGGTGGACAGCTGAGATTCCCACATAGGAATGTAGCTGTTCAGTGCTTTATTTATGATCAATAGAAAGAGACAAGCATGTAAGAGGGATTTAGTTCACCAAAGTATTGAATTCCCCTATTAAGCACCATCATGACAACCTTGGCAAGGTGTGTGAGTTTGAGATAGGCATCCAAGTCCTCAAACTCCTATGAATCACAGTGAAATGTAGCTTGTTTCATTTTATTTAGGGAAGATGGGATATAGAATGCCACTGCAATCAGTGTCACTTCAAGTGTTCACATGAAAGATAGGCATGATTACTCATGCTTCTACATTATACCATTCTGTGAATTACTCTTACTTGAAACTGAATATTATGAATTTGAAATGTAATTGTTTATAACAAACAGAGGATGATATTCTTTCAGCCCTAAAAAAAGCTGAATTACTATGTTAAATAATATTGTCACCATATCACTTCATATTAAAAATAATTACTCTAGCTGAGGTAGGAACAAAAGAACATTAAATACTATGACTATATAATCATACCACACTTTTTGGAAAAAAAAATACGTGCTGTCATAAGTTTTAGAAGCTGAATCTTTTCATAACGTTGAGGGATGTACAAGATATAAAAAGCCCATACCCCCAAATAATGATTACATTTGAGCATTTTGACTGTGGAAAAAATATAAATATAGGTACCATTGCCAACTGAAGCAAGAAAATAAGATGAGTAAATTGTGATCAGAATTTCAACAATTTCAGTTAAGGAAGGAACACTTATTTAAATGAGACATCGTAATGTGCTTCGTATTGACCTTTCTACCTTTTTGTAGTTGAGCCTCTTTCAATTTGTCATAAATAGATATTACAATTTTTTAGTAGTCATCAAGTCGCTAAGTAAGGAAGGATATATTTTGCATAAAGAAATACTTGTGGGTGGATTGTGTCATTTATATTTTTCTGCAGAACCATAATGTTCCTGGATTGACTTCAGCAGAAATGCAATGAGATTAATGTTCAGTGAGTTACAAAAACCAGAAAACAATTTCCAAACACCAGAAGAAGATGGGAACACCAGGAGAAAATAAAAAGTCGTCTAAAAAGTGTCACTTCAGGCAGTTAGTCAGAAATCTCTGAAATACCTCTGAATTATTCCCAGCCTTTGCCCAGCTGCTGTAACAACAAAACCAATCTCTCCATTAAGAAACTTACCATGATTGATAGAGGATGACAGAGATATTTTGATTCTATCAAAAGCTAATATCATTTCCCCAAGTTAAAAAAAAAGCCTAAAGAAAACTTTCTCCAAATTTTCTGAACTGAGCAGAGGATGCAAAGAAAAGGTGAATCCTCACAAAATGTTTCTGAAGTTTCACTTAGAAGGTTATTATCATATATATGAGGTTAAACAAAACCTCTGTACTAGAAACAGATGCAAAGCTAACCTGAAGTCATAGAGATGGTTCAATTGATCACACAGAAGTTTAGGTAGTTCTGGGACCTAATTTAGGAGTCTCCCTGGGATCTTTATTGAGTCAGTAGAGGGATCTTCAGAGAGTGACCCAGATATTAAGTCAGCTGAGTAAGACAAGTTCTATGTTTGCCTGTATCTCTCTTTGAGCTACAGAGGACCCTTATAGACTCACCTACCTTCTAAGACTCTGTGGTTCTGGTGAGATCTCTGCTTGACATAATTTCCTTTGCAACGCCTCTCATTCTTATATGCACTGTGTGACATTCTTATCAACAAATGTCATTGCCTGTTAGCCAGGCAATGGTGACTCACTCATGTTGGAAGGAGCATAAAATTCCCACTGAAAGGATGATGTTCCAGACTAACCCTTTCTGGGCCAGAGCTCAAAGAGATGACAATATATCCAAAAAGGTAACTGGCTGAGGGTATGCAGAGAGTGTTTAACATGATTTCCCATCCCTTGTTGGTTCCAAAACCTGTATCTCTAGAAAAAACTCTGACACACACTCTATCTACTCACTCTTTCGTGCAGACTGGCACTCTGGAAACAGCCTCTCTGCTAACAAAGTCATTCCTCACTTCCACACAACTCCCAAGAATCCGCATCATGCTCCGCCCTTTTTGAGTTTCCCTACAAATGTCCAGGCTGACAAGCAAGAAAAAGAACTTTGAATGGAATTTGTTAACCACTGGAATTTTAGCCCTTGAGGAAATGTAAGACAGTAAGGGTTTTGTTTAGTTTTTCAAATAGCACAGCCCTAAATTACATATCTTTCTGAATATCAAAGCACCATCTCTTTGTGCATCTGACATTTTGTCAAACCACTGGTAATTTCATCAATGTTCACCCCTTCCTATGTCATACCTTTCTGACCCTTGTCATGCTGCCTCCTTGTAAATGAGCCAGCTGCAGCTTCCCTTGATCTTTGACCCTTGGAACATGTCTTGCAACACATTTTTGTCTTTTACATTGATGGGCAAAAAATTGGGAGTCAGGCATTAACTGGCTAATGACAGTTCATTCAAAATGTTCCAGAGCTGGTCCCACAGACTTACTGAGCAGTTTGGCAGGGCTTTTTGTTCCAACATTGAACACAACCCCTTCCAAGATTAGGAGGCATCCTCCTTAGTTACAGCTGGCAGAAGCCTACTTGCATCTACATGCAAGTCTACTTGCATAGGCAGTCTTGTCATTTATTACCTTCAAAAATCACATTCTGTTTTTGGATTTAATAAAATTCCTCAAGATCAGCTACGCTTCTGTTTTGATTTCTCATTGTAGGAGAAGGCCAAACTATAATAATTTCTTCTTTCTGAGTTCTATACAACTCCATTTAGGTTTTGGAGTTTATTTTTTGTATTTTAGCAAGTATACCTTTAAGCTAAACTGGCTAAAGAATGATAAAACAATCATAGCATCACATGTCATTTTTCACTATACATTAATCTTTCCAATACTATCTCTTTTCAAATAATTTTTTAAAAATTAAATGTCCTGTCAAAATGGTTCCTATAAGAACTGCTACTCTTCTGTCAATTAAGCCCTGTGTATAAATGTGCTAATGAAATTGTGCAAGTGAGACAGGAATAGTAACTATTTTAAGTACGATGCACACTGTGAAGCTATTTTTTACATTGTACCTTGTATGCATTTAGTTATCCTTGACTAAAAATGGGAAAAATAAGCTTTCTATTTTCACTGTTCGTGCAAACATATTGCTTACACTAGTGAATAATCTGAGTAAAACCAGAAACAAATTGCTCTATCAGTACATCATCCTACAGCCAAATTTCTTGTGATTATAAAACCATTATTACATATTCCTCCTACGGTCCAAAAACACCTACAAGCAGATGAAAATGAAACTTCTGCTGAATTGATTCCCACATATCCTCTGTCTATTCCTGATGTTTATGAATGTCCATGGCTTCTAAAAAGGAATCCTCCATTTTTCTTCTGACTTTCATGGAATTCTTTCACCGTGCTGATTCAACAACATCGTTCTTTGTCAAGCATAGGTTGGGAAAGGGGTTTGGAGGAAGGTAACATAGGCGGTTTCTGGTGCTGCTCCAGATATTTGTAGCTTTAGGTTAGCTCCAAATGTACACTCAGATACAAGGAGAAACAGTGAAATTATTTCATACTGCTGACATTCAGACTCAGAAGTCAGTTATAAAAATGGGAGTTGACCTGTAATTTCCCTAAGCTCTTTGAAAATCTGCCTAATATCCTTATAAGTTATAGCCCCTGACTGTTAGACAAGGGACTTCTCCAATCATTCTTTCTTCTGTTTCATGCTTCCAAAGAGGTATGCAAAAACTGACCCAGTGGTTGACTTGCCTTAGACCTCTGGATGATTTTCCTGAGAAGAAAAAAACTTCAACTAAACAAATTCGTTTCCCAATTTCATGCACTTCTGTACTGGCAAATAGCATCAGGGCAGATCTGGAATTTACATAGGACTTCAAAGGGGTAAATAGGCTGCAGGAAAAATATGTCCAAATTGAAGGCAAATGTATGGTCTGAGATAAATATATATATTTGTATGATGTCGTCCACAAGTTTTGTGATCTGGTATACCTGAGGGCAGAACATAATCCTGAATTTTAAGCAGTACTCAGCTGTATGCTTCTTGAATGTTTTCTTGTGCTGTATCATCTTATTTTTCCTTAGCTTATTCCTGGGTGGGGTGAAATTGTATTTTATTTGTTAGAATAATGCAATGTTCGGTTTTTCAGCAGAATTGTAATTCAGTGCTGTCTTGAAGACACGAGCGTGAGGTACAGCTTCTGCTCTCTATCTCAACAGCTCACCTGCATGGAACAGAACAGTTGTGGTGCAAGCACAGGGAAGCAGAGCTTCAAGGCAGTGGTGTCTTTTGGAGTGACTTGTCTAAAAGACAACTGGGCATGGCTCTGTTCAACATTTGGTTCCTCTCTGACTCTTTAAAGGAAAAGAAAGAAAGAAAAGTGATGTGGGAAATACTGGTCCGGCCCTTGCAACCGAAGGGTGTGAGGAAGGTAGGCCTGCTAGAAATGGATAATGTTGTTTATGAATTTTTATAGGAAAAAAATTTCAGACATCTCTCCCACATGCCTAAAATCATCATTAGGACATGCTTCTTCTTATGACCAGCATGAATAAATCAGCATAGAACCTGCCACTATACTACCACCTCTTACAATTAACGCTCCTGTAATAGTACCATGAAAATCTCTTGCTCCTCTATTTGCAGGAAGATCCAGTGCACCAGATGCTCACACGTGAACCATATAGCTGAAGTTAAGGTGCCACTGCACACCAAAAAGAACACACACAGACAATGGACAAAGGATCAAAATACCCAGTCAACCAAGAGGAAAACATTTCTCACCATATGGGTCCTTGGATGCCAACCTCCCTCCTCTCAACACCAAGGGAGACATCTCTCCTGTTTACAAAGTGCCTCCAAAAAATGGTCTTGGGAACTAAAATTACTAAATATTATAAATCATGGCTTTTGTAGAAACCCAATCTATTTTTCTCACATACCACCATTTTTGACAAGTAATAAATTAACATCTTTTCTTCTTCACATTGGCTACAACGACTTTATCACATTATTCTATAAAAGTTTATAGTTTTGTTCAGGGTAGTTGTTCTCAGCCTGTGTTTAAAATTTTCTGTTTCCATGTCATATATGAATAAGGGATTACATGTCTGAAAGCCTGTCTGATTTTCCACTTCTAAAAACATTTTCTCTCCATACAAACTTTGACTCATTCATCCAGAGATGTTGCCAAAGCAGCAACAGTCCATGGTTTTGGGGCAAGCAACTCTTCCTTGTCCTTTGAACCTTTGGTTTTTTTCACATGAACTTGGAATTACACAGTACTTGAGTACTTCCATTTTTTCAAATATCAGATTTATAGGCAGTATTATAACTTGACCTGCTTCTGTACATGTCTGCATGCCTTCCCAGATCAACCCTTTTACTCCATTTTAGTGAAAATTTCCTTATATGTTAAATTGTGTGTAGTGAGAAGACTTTTACGTCAGGCCTTTGGGAGCACACAGCTAGCAGCATTTTCCAACTATATGTTCTGAAATTCTGGTAAATTCAGGGCATCAAACAAGACTTTGTGAAAGAGGACGCACAGATCTTGTCCAGAGTGCTTGCTCATTAATTAGAATTTTTTTTTAGCTCCATTGAGTTTGCCTGAGTGAAACCCAATAGGCCAAACAAGTCGAGTCTCACATACCAGTGAGACTGTTTTGATTTCCACTACTGCATTAGCAATGCTGATATCAATGCTAATCAACCTGTAATTTTACAAATGAAATGTTATAAACCTCAGTAATAAACTACACACAGCATACAGATGTAGAACACTATGGAAACAAGTTTTGTTGCAGTTACATCTCAAAAGAACTCAGAGGGGAATGGAGTTTAGGTTACACAAGCAGAGGCCAGAACAAACACTGCTAAAAACAAACAAACTAAAAGAAACAAACAAAACACTGCTAAAAGAGCCTTTTTATCATGGTAAATCAGTGCAAGATCTCTCCAGCTTGTGTCTCAGCTTTGTTTTCCTTACCCTTCCACACCCTTGCTTCACCTGGACTCTTCTCTCAACAACTACACCTCTCTCTCCTATCCCAGCTTCCTGGGCCAACTTTCATCCCTTCTGAAGAAGCTGAGATTCTTACCACCCCTACAGTCTTTATTACCCAACTTTTCTAAGCTGAATTATTTTCTTAGAGAATTTGAGCCCTGTAAATCTTTACAACAATAGAGCAAAGGAACCTCAAAGCCTTGCTTTCCTTCCTGATCCTTCCTCTGCCTGTGCCAGTCTGTAGACAACATGAATCTCGTCAGTGCTAAGAGAGTGGGTGTTGTCTCCTTCACTCAGAATCATGGTCTCATTTCTCAAGGTCTTTGCTGCAAAGCTCTGCAGCAAACGCTCATTCTACTATACCTCCACTGTGGTTGGACCTTTTATTTCTGAAATGTTTATCTGCATGGCTCCCTGGCATCTGTGATGTGCCTGGCAGTTTCCAACTGTTTTTATTTTCCTCCTTTTTCAAGGTAATAACAAATTAAAGTCAGTTTTGTTAGAATAACAGACATTTTGGACACAGAGATTACTCTCTTGACAAGTTTTAAATTTCTGCTTCAACCCATGGTGGTTTTAGATCAATGAAGACATCATCCAAATGGTGGGCTGTCACAAAGTGATTTTCTTTATGTTCATTTCCAGATGTAAATCACTGGGTGGCAACTGACACCAAGGAATTGAAAGAAGAGTTTGTTTAGCTGTCAGCTTGATGCATCTGGCTGGCTGTGTGGTTATAACAGTATCACAGTGTCTTGGGGAACTACTGAATCACCCTATAACAGAAGGTTGTCTGCTTCTCCATGTGCAAAGTAATAAAACAGTATACAGAAGAAAATATTAGACAGCTACACTCCTTAGGCCAATTTGTCTCACAGCTATACTACAGTAAATCAGAAATAATTCCTCAAACCTCTGCAGAGCTATTTCAGATTTATGTTTGCAGAGCTAAGAGCATAATCTAGTTCTTTTAATCTCATTCTATCATTTTATATTGCCAGGACTGAAATAGTGACTATATGCAGAAGTTTATGAAAAAAATCTGTTGTAAAACAACTTTTATTTTCATAATATTTTTGAAGCCCAAAGATAAAATACAATGGAATAGATACACTGGCCACTTTTGAACTCTTTGCTGATTGTGTATGAGATATACGTAAACTTTCTTCATGCATTTGATATGTGCCTTAGGCAGTGGTCTCCCTACTGATATCTACCCTGCCACTGTACACACTCTGTGCATTTTCAGAAGTAGCATTGCCTCTTTCTTTCTTTTTCCTCTGGGTCTCCCACAGGAAGGGTATCAGAAAAAAACAGAAGTTAGTATAAAAAGCATAGCCCTTTCCAGTTCTTCCCCACTTGGGCATGAGCTCAGTTCTTCTGGCCTTTCCAGAGAGCCAAAGTACTACACAGGTCCTTTTCCAAAAGTCATATAAGATAGCCATGGTCCCTGAAAATCCATTAGAAAAGTCTAACCTGTGCTCTAATATGACAGATTTCAGAAGAAAGAACAACTTCTAAATGTTACCTGAAATTACTATTGATTTTATCTAAACCTAAACACAAAAGTTTGAAATTTGTTTCAGGACAGTGTATAGTGTGGTAGGAGAAAAAAAAAGCCTGTTTTCTAGTTCAGAGTCATTACACTGCAACCATAACAAGCTAACTTTAGTGCATGACTTTGTACCTGGTATCCCACTAAGGCAGCAATCCTAATAGCTGTCACTGTCATAGCTGCACCAGAGTCACTTTATTTTAAGGAAAAAAAAACCAATTATTTTTCCATCAAGATTTAGCTGGTTTCTTTTTTTTAAAAAAAATAACTATTGTAGGTGAAGATAATTTAGACTGAACACTGACAGGCAGAAGATAATTGTATGCCTGTGGGTGAGTGGGTGATCATCTGAAAGTGAACTTTTGAACTCATAAGCAAGCACGAGCTATGAGTATGCAGCCTGCTAGCTGCAAATGGTATGGGCTGAACAAATTTTGATAACACTAGGACTAAATAACTGTGGCATGTCCTCCAATTAATAACAAGATGTAAGACAGAACCACCAATTAGGAGCTGATCGTGTGTTTCCTTCTGCACATTGACTATTTAGATGGGGAAATCTGGGGGCTGCAAAAGAAGGCGGTGAAGATCATGACTGGAGAAAAGATCCTGGAAGTTGCAGAAGACCCTGGAGGTCAATTCACCGCCTGGTGACAAGTGCTGGGGGACAAGCAGACACCCTGGCTGCTAGACCAGTGACCTCTCACATCTGAGACCCATACTTGTGAGCAGTGGCACAGCATCCTTTGACTGGGCTTTCTAGAAGCCTGTCCTTCCCTGGCCAGCAGCCACCTCCCTGTGCAGAGGGACACTGAGACCTGGGGAGCACGGTGCTGGTGGGGAGGGAGAGGATGAGTGTGTGAGGAAATCAAGCAGAGCAAAGGGGTTCTTAAATAAATCCCAATATCCAGATCCACCATGCATTGTTGTTTGCTCCATCTCACCTGTGACAATTAAGACATAACTTGTACAACTGTATAATTCGATCACCGCCAACCTGCATTCCCATGCATGCTAAACACAGTAGATGTATTCACAACAGAAGACCATGCTACTTGTGCAGTGATCAATGACTCACCAGCAGTGTAGTCTTCTAAATTTAGCTCTGTGCCCTACTGAGGAGTTACTCTGACAATTTACCATGGTGATGCCACCCTTATGAGCTTATTAGTACTGTGTTTGTCTTCTCCCTCTTACTGCTGCTGGAAAATAGGCATAAATACACTACCATTGTCACCTCCTTTTCTTTCAAATTCTAACTTCTAAATTGCACAGAAAGAATGGAAAGAGGGAAACTAAACAAAGATCACCTAATCTTGTCTAACATGGCAGGAAATCACATTTGTGTCAGAGTGGAGCAACAAAAAAAAAGATACATCCCAATACCAACTCCTGTAAATCCACTACTGAAGTATTCTCAAATGTGGTAAATCAAATTTAATGCCAGTATGTCTGTATGTGAAAGATCAGTCTCACTGAGAAAACAAGAAAATTGTACAGATTTATGTGAGCTGTATTTGAAGTGAGTCTTGTTTATAATGAAGTCATCCTTGTTTGCTTGGGTTTTTAAAAATATTTTTAAGAAAGGAACTGAAAACAAGTTATTAATAAATATTTTCATTTAATTAGTCTGTGGAAGTAGATATTTCTGTAGAAATACTGGAAGCTCATTTAAATGCTCAAAGATGCATTTGAAAAAAAATGGGCTAAACACCACAGAAAAGTCTGCATAATGTTAGTCACATTAGTAAGAAACTGAAAATGGCTGATGCCCTTTTTCAGGCTTTTATCATAAAGCATGGGCTGCCATTAAACTAGAGTCTGTTTTCTCATAAGGGAGGGACAAGTATCCACTAATACCGGTAGTGCTTATTGAATTTTCTTCTGCTAGTATGACATGATGCAGCCAGCACAGGAGATGCTAAAAGAAGCAAAGACAAGTGAGGTCAAAACACTGAACTGATGTCAAATATCATTTCCGCACCTCATCTGCTCTCTGAACAAACTGTTACTGCTTTTCTTTGAATCAGTACCCACCCACTGGCTGTTATCATTTCTCTATCAGCTCCTGGCCAGGCACACAGTTTAGTTCTGTCAGGATAATCTGGGTGTCCTCAGGCTGACTTGATGTTTTCAGCTGTCTGAATCCAGTGGTGAAACACACCATCTGTATGGATTGTAAAACCATTTTCTGCTTCAGTTCTAGCCTTCTCCTTTTAACTTCCCTTTTCTGGTTTTCCTATACATAAATCTTGTGTAATTATTTCAGGATTAGTTCTCCTTGGTTCAAGCAACTTGACAGAATTGGGCATTTATACATTTGTCCATCTGCCCTGTTGCTTGAAAATTTGTCTTGAACAATATTCTCTCTACTGATAGCAGTTTTTATTCTTCCCAACTTCTTAGCTAACGCTACGTTACGCTCATTTTTTACAAGAGGCACTTAAATATTCTAGACGTTTTGTGGTTTAGCTAAATAAAATAAGCTTACACAGCTTAGGGATTCAGCCTGCACCACTGGCCTCATCTTTTTCTTTTCCATATGAATCAGCTTATTTCTTTTTAAGTACTCCCAAAATCTTATTTAAATGTGCCAAAGTACTCACTGTTTCTAAAATACATCTCTTCGGATGGCTGTATGGACAGAGAAAAAGCTATTGCTGTTCACAGGAGTAAAGTGTGAAATTGTGGATGGTGGTACTATACAATCACAGGGTAAGACTCTTTCTTAAAGAGGGTAAAACTATTTCAGATGAAAGCAATTCTATAAAAGAGACTAAAATCCAGAGGTGGGCCGGTTTTGTGAAATCCAGAGGACTGGATTCAAGGGCACTAGAGTATTTAGGGCTTTTTTCTCCCCTTATCAGAAAACTCTTCTAGCGACAACCTCAATAGCAAGAAATTAAACCAGTTGGAGCACAATGAAGTCAGAAAATGTGATTAAGGATAGACACACCATGGAATATATGAAATATCAGGAATGTTACAAGTATGCCAGGGAAGTGGGTTGAGAGAGAAGGCATTAACCATGTCAGACAACATTCAAGGGCTGAATTTCTCTGTGGAGGGCTGGAAAGTTTGGGAACGGAAGACAGATAACAGCAGCAGGCTGGATCCATCAAACTGATCACTTAGAGACTGCAGTCTCTGAGAGATGGATCCTAACACAAAACCAGCAAGACCCAGGGAACACATAGCCATGAGGAATAGTATTAAACTTAGTTATTTCCCAGGATTTAGTATAGTCTAGGACTGCTGTTTTCCTTTTTACTATCTGCAGACAGCTTTTCTGTATTCAATTTCTAAGATGCAATTTTCCGGCAGCTGCCAGTTTATTAGATTTCTGGCATATATGGTTGTTAAAATGTATAAATAATTTGGGACCTGCTAACCTGCCATTCATGCTGGGGTCAGTTTTCATTTTGTGTGACGATATCTGCAATTATTTGTGCACTTTTTCTTTTCTGGCAAGTTTTCAAACAGCAGTTAGTTGGTGAGCAGAAAATGATAGCTTTTACTCTGTAAAGAATTATAAGCAGAAGTATACAGAGATTAGCTCTAGGATGTCTACTACATTACCAACATCCTCAGAGCAAGCTATGACAACAAAGATGTCTCATTTGGAAAACAATCCAGGATAAAGAAATAGAAAGGAATATGTTGACAAGTAATGTCATGACATTTCCGAGGGGTTTGAGCTTTTAATTAGTGAGGCTAGAGCTATTCAAAATGACCTACTATAGTTTTGCTTTTTATTGGTTTCTTTGTCCTGGTAGGCCATCAGCTCATCACTTCATTAGTTCTTTGTTGCTGATGCATTTTTGGAGAGGCTTAAAGCTTGTTACATTTTCTTCCTTAAAAGCAAGAATCATGTAGAGACCACAGCCATTCCTCAGTGGTTTAGTCTTTCAAAGAGGACAGTTATTAGGTGCACTGTGATGCACACAGCCTCCTCTGTAATCACAATAAAATCCCAAATATAGGGGTTTACATAGTGCCCATTGTCTCATGGCTGAGATGGGTGTTTATTAGTGGAAGGCAGGAGTTTGTGGTAAGTCAGCTGCCATATGTGACAAAGATCTAGAAGGAAAAATCCTATTAAAGGTGTTTGACTCCTCTTGACTCCAGGAATTTATACTAGTGTATACTACCTTTTAAAAATCCCCAGTGCAACTTATTTCAGCAAACCTCAGGAACGAGTGCATAAACAGGCATAGACAGCAGGTAAATATAGTTCATTTTCCATGAGAAGACTGAAGACTGAACCCCAGGAGAGTGAGGGTGTATAGGTCGAGCAGATACTGACTAGGTCTGAGTGCACAACTAAAGGCCTCCATTTAAAATCTCTTCTAGTATCTCAGATGAGTTTGACAGTGCATAGGAATGGAGGCTGTCATACATTAGACTCCATATATATAAAAGTATTTTTTAGGCTGCAAATTACTGATTGGGTCATTTTAACAAAAGAAACTATATGACCCTCATAGATGCAGTGTTAGAGTGCATAAACTACTGTTTGCATCTTACTTTATCTTTCCCTTTATGTGATAGTTTTGTTTCTCGTTTCTGTTGCTAAATCCGACCCTGATGTTAGAAGTGATCTGTGTAGGTTTATTGATCAGAGCACATTCCTGGGGTCCTGTGCTTATAACATGCAGCAGGATGTGAAAGATGTCTTCCTTTTAATACCAAACTGTTGTGTTGTTTAGTACGTTATTTGGGTGTAATCTGAAGGAAGCAGGTGTGTGAAATAAATTTATTAAATCAAGGCCTTTAAATTGTAGTTTTTTGTTTTGTCTCACACTACCTGAGGACAGAAACACTTTGTACTAGCAAAATAGGGTTAGATTGTCTCAAGAGTTGCTGGACATCTGCATTCAGCAGGAGCACCAGCGCCTGATTTCCTGCGGTGATCCCAGTTATCAGTTATGCACCAAACATCTGAATCTGCTCCAAAAAAGACTATAGATTGAACCTTGAATGTCATGGCTGAGCTGAAAAGTCAAAGTTCCCATAGTGTCTCTCAAGAAAAAAAAAGCAAAATATGAACTTGAAAATTTTGACCAGCATTTCTTCGTTTGGGTTTTGCTTGCCCACACAGGACCACTGATGGCCAGCTACAATAGCACACATCCCTTCTGTTGCCCCACCATTAACTGACCCCTTTGCTGCTCAGGTGTCTTTTATTCCCATCTCCCTATTCCTAAATTGAGTGGGAGATTCATCAAGTAAACAAGCCTTTTAGTTACAATAACAATAACTGGGGAAAAAAAGGTGTTAAGAGTTGGAACCAGTAAAAATGTATACACATTGTGCACCAATGAATTAATTCTTTCCTTTAGAGTCTACAGAGTCAACTTTCTTCAGGCTTTGCTTTACAGGGCAGGCAGCAAAATGGTGTCAAGTGCACCCTCATTTCCCTTTCTTAATATCACACCATGTTAGCAACAATTGTGAATAGGTGTGGAGGAGATGAACTCTCACTTTATCACTCCAGAAGCACATATATGAACCTCTAACCACCTGCCCCCTCAGCAAATAGCTACACCACATGAAATGCCAGCAGAGCTTAAAACAGTGGGAACAAGTGAACACTTCCATCAAAATGCTCTGCAGAGATATAGCTGGTGATGATGAAAGTTAAATTTCCAGGGCTAGGCAAATAGTTTCTGGCTTTCTGTAGATTTTTTCACCATGGTTCCATTGATTTTGAGTTTGGGGCACTAGTAAATCACAAAAAATCAATTGTGGCAATCTGTGCAAAATGAAGTTGGTTTGAATAAACAGCTCTATGTTAGTATAAATGCATCCACATTGCATATTTGGATTAAATGAGCACCATTTCTCAGAAAATATGTGAAATGAGAACACTAATAAAGAACATTTTTCAATGTGAATTTCAAAACTGTGGATGGAAGTAGTTTTAATGTTCTCAAATAGTTCTGCGGTGAGTTGTAAAGTCTATGTGTCAAAGTAGTAGCATTTACAGGTTCTTCCTGCATGTGAACTCTCAGCCCCAGCACAGCTGTCCTATGACTTTTGGCAGCTGTGTGGGCTAGGTGTAGGATGCTGCAGAAGAGATCAATTTCCACCTGCAGGATTCCTGGGAGGCACTTGCTCAGTGGACACATTGTGCAAACAGAGTAGTGAAGAAAAATTTTTGCTCATTCTGCCAGTCCGACAAGGAAAATTAATGCCTGTCATTTTTTCTGTGCTTTTCTCCATGATGCACAGCAAGAGTAGCCACCCAAGCTCCAGCAGAAGGTCAGCAGGTGATGGGGATGGTCCCTGAAGGAGGACTGTGACTTTGGCCCTGCTAAGTCCTCTCAGCACTATCTGTCCCAGCTCTCAGAGCTTCTGTCTACTATGTCCATAGGTTGACAGTGGCAACAGGGCTCCCATCAGCATCTTGAAAGCAGTGCTGGGCATCTGGAGCTGGTATCTCCAACTCCTGAGTTGTGAAGGCACTATAGCTGACATTTGTATATTGAGGCTGCTGTTAAGAACTGCTTCCAGCCGGGCTTTGGGGTGGGTTTGCCACACAAACAGGCACAGACACACACTCATATACACACACAGAGTGTTCTCAGCCCCTAAGCCATATTCAGCCTCTTGGCACTACCCTGGGAGGCTGCAAACCACGGGTACTGGAGAAGAGAGAGGGGTTCTCAGCCCCCAGCTGGGAGACAACAACATGAAGCCTAAGGAAAAGAGTGAGATATTACAAGCATGAACAAGAGACTAACTTGTGAGATGTTTGCCCTTTCCGTGGCGACTTAGTACTACTGCTGGCAGACATCACTTTTTCTGCACAGCAGGAGTTATCCTTCCCTCTTCTCACCATATCAGCTCATCCTTCCTTCTTCCTGATTTAGTTTCAATATTAGACCTGGCTAAAAAGAAGATGATCTGTTTTAAGTTACCGGTTACAAATGAATCTACAAATGCAGAATAGAAACACAAAATGTGAGGGTAGGAAGGAAAAGAAGAGAAAAAGAACCCTAAAGAAAACTTGTATAAAGCAAGTTTGTGCTGAATGATAGCATGCAAAACCAAAATAAAATAATCATTGTTGCAATGGCACAGGCAATAAGAAGCAATAATTGAATTTAGAGACTTTTTAGTAGATCACACTCCTATTTATAAACCCTGCTGTCCAGAGCTGTGCGAGTCTGCAGCCAGAATTAGGTTATGCCCCTGCAGGAGGACGTCTGACGGCAGCACAGAAACAGACTCACAGCAGCTGTACCCTTTCACTCTATTTCCATACTTTTTTAGGCATCACCACAACCTGCCCAGACTGCCAGAGACCCTGAATTACATGAAGACTGGCGTCCCAGCTATTGCATGGCATGGTAGCCAACACAGCAAAACTAATCTGGATTCCTCAGCACAAAACTCTGACATTTTATCTACAGAGCTGTATTGCCTTCATGCCCTTAGAGTGTTGAGGGTGTGACCTTATGTTCATAATGTAAGCAAGAACCATTGTCTCACATGAATTAAGATTTTCTCTATATTCAGATGAAGTTTATTCCCACTGAAAGGAACAAGAGCCAAACCACATAGACCTTTCCCATTGAAACAAAGCTTTTTATGAAAAATCATTTGAACTAGAAGTATTTTCCTTTGGAGAAAAATTATCTAAATGGCTAAGTTGCTGTCACTTTCTTTGTTTAGGGGAATGACATTGGCCCAGGAAGCCAAATAAGTGCTTGGGAACAGAGTACAAAAATATCTCAGAGAAACACTGGCTGAGTTTAACTGCTGATGTAAAAGCGTGTGAGACTTCAGCCCAGCTGAGCTGTAGTTCCTTATGAGAGCTGTAAATTTGGACTAATATCTTTAGCAAGTGAAGCTGGTTCACTGCATTGTGCAACTCATCCCTTATTTGATATGAGTGCAGTACCTTTAATTTATCCCAGATGTCATCAAATGGTGGGACCAGCACTTTTGCTACTTTGGTATGAAATGCACTAACAGCATCATTAGAGGAAGAAAATCATCATGGTATTACTCTTCTAGAAGATGGTTTCCTTCTGTTTCAGCCTCTAGAAATACACTGTATAAACCTACATTCCAGGTGCTCTGGCTTACAGCCTTCTCACTTGGAAGGTGTTTTGAAGTCCTCTTCTGTTCAGTAGGAGTGCATTTTGTACAATGACGCACATACTTCACCAGTTCTTTCAGCAAAAGTTGTTTCCAACAAAGCTCTTGGAGAATGATGATTTAATGCAATGCAGCCTGATTACTTGAAATTTTCTCACTGGCTCACAGAAACCCTTTGACTGGATATTAATGTGTTGGGGATGGCTCAGGACAGCAAAAAAAAAAAAATGCTTCTGAACCTCCATGTACCAGAACTGTAAAGAAATTATTTGATTGTGTCATCAAGTCTTTAGATTTTAAAGAGGTTTGAGGGAAGATATGATTGCTGGTTTTGAGTGGGTATTTGTTGTCAAGATGCATTTGAGACACTTGTTCAAAAACACTACTGTTCATGTAATCATTTGGGTCCAGCAGATGTACATTAAGCCTGATGCAACAGTAGCTTGAAGCTACTGTAGCAAGAAAAAACAATGAATGAAGGAAGATGTTGCTCACCATCTGACAGACAACCACTATCAGAGAGCATGGCAGATTAAATTCTCTACTTAGTCACATCTTCAATTCCTCTCAAATGCAGTTAAGTCCTTCATTTTTCAAGCCCTCCACTTCTTCCATGTTTTGCTTCATTCCACATCTAGGCAGTGCTACCAAACAAATGTGGATAAACTAAGACTTCATTTTGGAAAGCAAACGTCACTTCCAACTCTTCTTGGAGTTCTTAATGTCTAAACATATACAGGGATATAGCCTTAGAAAAAGCCCCTTTTTACATATGCCCGTGCTTGGGAGCACATGTAAATTATTTCTACCTTCCAAGTGAAATAACAGAAACCGTTGGAACAGTTATAAATTCCTGCACTATCACAGGATTGTATGGTGAGTTTCACTTCTTTGAAACCCTTTTCCAAAAATAGGAGACTCAGATGAACAGGAGCCAAAACCACCAAGTCCCACAAACAGGTTTCTATTTTCAGTTAATAGTTAGTTTAAATAGAAATACATATTTCAGTAAAAAACAGACCTCCCTCCAGTTTCTACATTATCTTTAAAGCCTTTGGCTTAAGGGAGTGTCCCATATTTTAAATTAAGGCCTGGATTGTGCCATGCCATTTTAGATCTACTGGGTGACAATGCTGTTCCCCTCTGGGTCCCCTGCCCTGCAACTCAGCAGGTGTTTCTTCAGCTGCCATCATCCTTCAGGCCCCAATCTGATCTCACAGCCATACACATCAAGACCTGGCCTTGTAAAGGAAACTCCAGGGGATCTGGCTTCTAACACATCAGGATTTGAAATGGAGACATTTTACCAACAGAGATTAACAGGAAGCTGTTATTTTGATTACAGAATGGCTTAGTGGTGCACAGTGTAAAGCTAGTTCAAAACTTCCTAAAACTTCCTGAGAGCAGTTTCTTTTAGATAACTTCTCTTGGAAATGGCTTTTGCTGCAACACCCATAAATTGCAAAAAGTAGGCAAGCTTATACTGGGCCTGCTTCAGTTTTCTGAAACAGGATGGGTCACACTGTTACTACAGTGGGCAAGAACTTGCAGAGGCAGGATGAATTCTCCCTTCCCAGCAAGACCATCAGGACAGAGCTGGGCTCTGAGGATTGTAAGCTTATCAGTGTGGAGTCTGCAGATACTGCTTGGTTTGCCTTGTTCTGGACTGGGAGGCAGCTGAAAGTCGACATTTATTGGTGCAGAAGTGGCATCACAGTGAAACAGCTGTATTACTTTTGAGACCCATGACTCTCTTTATTCATTACTCTTGCACAATGTTGTTGGCTCTTGTCACTATTAGGTTGTAACTTTATAAGGAAGGGTGCTACTCTGCTTTGATCCTCGAGTGGCCTGCCAAAGAGCATATATTTGACAAGGCTTGAAGGAGGAACTTGGTAGCATTTCCTGATATGGAGATTACTAAACCAAGCTTGTATGGGAGTTGATGTGAGTGAAAGGACTCAGAAGCACATGGAATTTTTGTATGTGCTCTAGAAAGAGAATTCAGGTAGTGTCAGACATTGGGGCCACATTAATTGCTCAGTGGGCAGGGTACAGAAAACAAACATTGTAGCATAGGGCACCCTTGTACCTCTGTTTTAAGTTTATGTTATTGGCAGCCATCTCCAACTGAAAAGAGATTCAGAAAATAGGCCTTAGATGATTTAGAAATTTTCTACTCCATTTTCCATTCCTTATGCTTTGGCAAGGAAATAGTTCTTCCATATTCAACACAATAATGGCTTTCTTTTAGATACATTCTGCTCCTCCCTCTCCCCCTCCCCCCAAAAAAAGAAAGTACTTGCTCTAGCATCACAAAGCAAGCAATATTCACATATCAAAACCAAACAGTGTAATTGGTTTATGAAATAGGTTATTTGGCAAAAGAAACTGCAATTGCTAGGGATGGAATTTAGTGGCACAAAAGAAGCCCATTCAATTTGGTTTTTAAGGTTTTCATACATCTCGGCTGCCACAAATCTGCTCTGCGGTCAGAGATACTACTTTGATCTATATTGACTGAGAATTTACACTGGTATTTTAATATAAAACCTGTTCAAGGAATATTTAGAAACAGACTTTTTTTTCTTTCTATAGAGCTGATATGTGAGAGGAACTGAAACTTTCTGGCAGGTGAAAAGAAGTGAAAAGAGGCGAAAAGAAGTCTCTATTCGATAAAGAGCAGGAAGTCAGCCTTATTTTCATCTTATACCAACACATATTGACAGTGATTCTATTGCAGGTAACAAAGTAAAACCTCCATGAAAGACATGTAGGTGTGACCCTCCATTCAGGCTCGAAGGAATGCAAAGGCCATGCTGTGGCACAGCATTTTAGAAGAGTGGTAAAAGGTGTCTTGGAATCATCACATAAGGCTGAACTAGATAGATTATTAGATTACCATGTTGTTTTTTTGTTTTTAACATCGCATTATTGTATTACCTCTGTTTATTATTTTACTCCACTATTTATCCTCTTAGATTTTCCCACAGATGAAGGGAGCAATCAGAAAGGCCAGCTGTGGCCAAGGGATGCTCTTTCCATCTATAGAAGCAGTGAAGAGTAAGGTCTGCTGTGCATGGGGGGTCAGGTAGAGAGGAGAAATGGGCAAACACCACTGTCAGGGCTTCTTTTAGCCTAGGTCTTCATCATGAATGGAGAAAAGTCAAAGCCTGGCAAGCAAGGGTTGGTCTGTGGGCTCTAGTAAGAGAAGAGGAGAATGCAGAAAGAAACTTGCAAAATAGGAGGTTTGGATAAGAAACAGAAGTAAGTGGACTCTAGAAGGGCAACACGAGCAACTTTCCATAAAAGAAGATTAAGTTAGATTCAGGGGAGGCTGTGGTGAACCTCTTATCTTGAGTTTATCGGCTCTGACAATGACCCATCCATTCCATGCTGTGTCATTTTGAACTCTAGCCAATGCTTAAATTGTATGACAGAAGCAATTTCAGTGAGGGAGCACTATAATCATTGCTGCACCATCAGTGGAAGGAAAAGTTGGAGGAAATTTCAAAGACCCCCTACACATTTCACAGCTTTTAGGAAGGTAATTTCCATACTGTCATCTGGGACAGAACGTCTGCAATGTATTACTTGAATTACCTGGCATAGAACACCAATTGTTTAGCTCCTCTTTCTGATGGAGGAAAATGAATTGATTTCTTCTTCATGCCACTGTTTGCTGAAGTGGGTTTAATAAATTAGATCCCAGAGTGAGTCTATGATGTGTTTTTAAATAAACATAGTGAAGTGTAGCTTAACTTCAGTGATCATTTATGCTGTGTTTATTGAGTGTGACAATAGATTAGATAATTACAGCCAAGGACTTCCTCATTTCACCAGAATTGTTTGCATTATATTTGGGGTTTATTAAAAGGCATTCTTCAGGGAAAATATGAAATCCCATTCCTTTAAGTTTGAATTTTGCTATTTTTTTTTACTTTTTAAGACTCACTATAGCAAAGAATCTTCATTTAAGCCTCTTACAGTGTTCACTTTTAAAATTTTATTCAGCTTTGTGTGTGGGAGCAGAGATGGTAATGAATAAAAGGTGTGGGGTAATGTTGGGAGGGGATGGTGAGCAGAAGTCACATGAGTAGTAAAATAAGAAGAAACCTAATAATACCTAGCAACCTAACGGGAAAAAAAAATTGTGCATGGCAACAGGAAGGAAGGACTTAGCTGCAAAGAGAACAGTTGCAAGGAAAGGCAGACAAAGAGAAAGACAATTCATGACCTAACAAGCCTCAGAAATGGGAAGGAGCAAGAATGAGTAGTTTAGAAACTTGGAAAAGCAAGCCAGCTAAAACTTGTCCTGCAGAAAAACAGCAAAGAGCTTTACCACTTTACATAGCTATCAGTAAGGATGTACATTGACTTTCTATGATCCAAAACATGATAACAGGTAACAATGGATGGTCAACCTTGCCACTATACTTGGACTGTCAAAAGGAAAATTGAACTCAAATAATCATGTTACAAAAACATGAGGCCCATTATCCGCGTTAGAAGAAAATAAGCATTTACGTTCCTCATAGAACAGGACCTACCTTGCCCTACCAAGGACTCCAGGTTTCTGAGACTGCAGACAAAATTCAGCTAGTTAACAGCAGCAATTCTCTATCAGAAAGTGGAGATTTAGATCAGCTGGCAGCAGAGGAGCATGAGCAAATTCATCCTGCCAATTAGGTGCCCTTGTGCGGCAGCTTAGCTGGGAGTTTAACTTGCTGTCAGCATCATGTTGTTGGAAGCAGAAGAAGGTGCTGACCATCACAGCACAAGAGGGGATATTTGCCCTCAGTCCCATTTAGAGCAACAGGATTGAGAACCTGTTTGAAAGGAGAAGTTCTTTGATAGCCTCACTGATGGGAATAGTTATATGCAGGTGAATATTTAGCTATGCTAATCTTGGCAGCAAACGCCATGCAATCTTAAACCTTTTCAAAATTCTACTCATTGCAGCAAAGGTAAGAGAGGTTAGCATAAGAGAATTGAAAATAAAACATCACAAAATGAAAAAGAAATTTATACTGCCCTGGGACTTCCGACTGAGAAGCTTTAATCATAATCAAAATCATAATCATATGGCTATTGCACCATGGGACTATGGGGCAGAGCCAAGATTGTTTCAGTGGCCTAGTTATATGCATGTGGAGATTCTACATTATTTGAGATAACTGAAACAGTGATGATGTAGCAGACAGTCAGTTTTTGTGTTATTTTGGATATCTTGACTTTTTGGAAATCCTTTTTTAATTTTTATTTTTTTAATTTAGCTGTGGCAACAACTTTTTAAGTAGAAAATAATCTTGAAATATTCCTCAGAAACAACAGTTATTTCTTCATTTCCCCAGGAAAGTTGAAGCTTCAATATCCTGAACATTTTGAATGGCACTTTTAAATGCAGGACTGAGGAAGATGTTAGACCTGGGGCATAAGTAAGAGATTAGTAGTTTATATTAGCTCCAGATTAGTTAGCAATATATAAAATTGAAACTCCACTCCCCTCTAGCTGCTGGAAGGGAAAAGGAGCTTGATGGCTTTTTTCCCAATTTCGGGAGACTTTTTTAATAAAAAAAAAGCTTTAACTTTTTATAGTCTGCCCCAACTTTGAAGTTGTTTTTATTTACAGCTTCACTGCTGTCTTGAGTTTATAACCTACTCATCTGACCTTAATCTCAGGTCCCTCCTTTGCCATTATTTTACATGGACTTTGGATGACTAATGTGGTGCCCAGCAGTCTGTCTTGTCTGGTTTACTGCAGCTGGGTCTCTGCTCACTAAGTGCTGTCTGAGCTGTTTGTAAACACCAACTATTTGCTGAAACAGAGTCCAGGAAGCAGAGGCTTGATTTGCTGACTTACTTCTCCTATCTGTGCTCTCTGCAGAGCAGCAGTGCTGTGCATGGCTAACCTCTGTTCCTTGGTGGCTCTTTTTTTTTTTTCACTGCTTTCATATGGCTTTGTGGGAGCCTTGTGAAGAAATAATGCTCTGAGAAAAACAATGCTAGTAATTTAAATGAAATGGTTTTTGCTGGTTTCTTATTTCAGACTTAAAGGAAGCGTATGATTACGGTCATGACTTTCATTTAATGTATTATTAAGTTTTATGCAAAAACATGGGCTCAATTATTTCTGTGTGAAAGAACTTCCATTTCACAGGTGTGGGAAGTTATTCTTCTGGATTCCAAGTAAACACCTATTTTATTTTTGGCTCTTAGGAAAAGTAATACTTTTATTCTTCAACATTTCTGGACATTGACAACACAGCAAAGGTTCTTTTTTGAATTCTACTACGGCACACTGGAGCGTTGTGAAAGAATTACACATCCTTATGGGCTTTTCAGTTTCCATACGCCTTCTGTTTCCTGGCTTCAGCATCTCTAGGATAGTTCATGTTCCAGAGAATGGAGAAATAATTTTTGGCCACACTTTTCTCTTGTAAAAACAAACGAATCTGATCTTTCTGATAGGTGGGCTGGGAGTTCCAAAAACTGTGTTGTTCTTGACTATTGTGGTCTTAACAAATTTCATAAGGTTCACTGGATGTTCATTCCTCAACAGTATGTTTATTTCACCAAAGGCCTTTCAATATCCTAGGCATGAATTCTCTGTATTTACTGCCTCGTCATCAATGTACATTGATTACCTTCCAACCAGTGACAGAATCATGTCCCTGTGACATTGTGTCCTTATGGATTGGACAGTTTGTGGGCATGAACAGTTTTCTTCTAGCATTTGCCAAAGGTAATGTCCTCAGCACAGAGCCTCTTGCTATAAGAGTGAAAAATTCCAGTATGATGTTATTATGTTTCCCCAGCCACTTAAGATGCACCAGCAAAATACAACCTCTTCAGTTCATCTGTCACAGGGAGTGCCTTTCCTGGATAATATTTGTCTAATGGCCTCTACATGATGTTTTCCAGTGGTTTGTGATGGGTTTGTACCATTGAAATAGCTAAGATTGAAAGACAGAACTGTTCCATAATGGAAAGCAAGCAACAAGCACCTCTTTTTAAATCCAAACTTATTCTTTTCCTTTTTTTCAGGACCCTCATGACAAAGCTGGTTTTGTCAAGTCTCTTTCAGATGTATTATTCTCTTGCTCCAGCTGCTCCACAGCTTGGTGAAGAAAGTAGTTTAGTTTTTCTTTTATTGAAAAAGGCATTTCTGAGGCTGCCGTCATGTATTATTTCAAGAGCAGAACATAACAGAATCTGAGAGATTCCAATCAAACCTAAGATCTATCAAATCTCTCACAGCATCCCTGGGTCTTTCATCTATTTTGATCTAGATACTCCCTTGAAGTTTTAGTTTCCCTGGGACTGTCCAAATTTCTTCAGAAGCCAATAGATTCCTAATTACAAGGATCTAAGTTTTCCTCAGCTTCAGTATGCCTGTTTAGTCCAATATTCACCCCGAACATTTGCTCTGCAGCATTACAGTCTGCCTTGCTATGGCATCACCATGTAGTATGGTCTTTTCATAGGACATATACTAAATTCAAATTTGGTCAGTGGGAATTCTGTTCAGAGATTTTATGCAAATATCAGCTTCTGATATAAAACTTTGGCTGTTCTAAAAGTTTAAAAGTGTTCTTGACATTTGCAGGACTGATGGTCTACTCATCAATGTATAAGTCCTTTTCCTTGCTGGCTTGCCAGTAATTCCCATCATTCCCCATCATCATGTGCAGATCAGCACCATGAAATACATAGTCTGTTAAAATTCCTAACAGAGCCTTAATGAACTCTAATTTTTCTCTCAGTTTTGCTTTGCAGTAAAAGATGTGATATGAAGCAATGCATAGAAGAGCTACAAAACTTCCAAAAATGTTTTGCTGTGAACAAGAAACTTGTGCTTTCCTGTTGGCACCATCATAGTTGCACAGTGTATCCCTAGTAGTTGCATTTCTCAAGTCAAACACTGCTTGCATCCTTGCACACAACTGCACTGGATGCCACACACATGCCTTACTCAGCTTTGTTTGCTTCTTAATTAGATTTTATTCCTTGCTGTGAGTTTCACTAGCCCCCTGACCATATGTCTCATAAAGCACATGCTGGATTATAAAGTAACAGGTCTACTTATTTCTAGAAGAGAACCCTTTTCAGTAGGCAGAGGAGCACTCCAGCTACAGTACAGCATGTTTTCTTGGAGACTTCTGTAAGTTGTGCTTCTCTTCCCAAGTTCTTTGAAAACTGCTCCTGTCTTTTCCCCGCCTATCTCTTCAGTGACTAACAGTGAAATGACAATTTCTTGCTTTTGACAGTACTAATTCTTAATCATTGATGCTAAGTGATTTCTCACTCTAACTGAAAATAGACCTTTTTGAGTTTTTTACCCCCACAATATTTCAAGGGCTAGAAACATTGTTGATTTTCACTGACATTCTCTTATAAGATTTTTGGCTTGGGCTTTGCAGCTACCTGTTTAATTAGTGAGTTAACCTGAATGAGACAGAAAGCTTCCAGCTCTCACATGAGAGTTTATCTCATAGGAACTGGTACCTTTGTGTTCATTTTACAAGCAGCATGCAAGAAGACAGGGGCAAGCAGAACAGATAACACCTGTTTGGTCAACATGAAATGTGGGTTAGATTTGTATTAGCCACATTACATTTTGTAATACCTCCTCTGCCATGGAGTCAGGAAATGTGTCAACTTGCTGTTCCATGGAAGTACTGTGGTAAAGAATCAGATTTTGAGAGCTGCACTGCAGTCATCTGCCCCCAGGATAAAATCACTTTTTTAGGTGTGGGTGGCTGTGTTCAAAGAACAGTGTCCACTTTTTGCCAGCAATGGGGATTTCCATCGGAATTCAGTGTTGGACATTATCTTGGCAATCAGCTTTGATTTTAAAAATGTTCTTCCATGTAAATCACAGCTAGTCTGTGATGTTTTTTCCTGACATTTCCCTCGTTTGCTCCCTTTTTTAAAAACCTTTGATATTTAGACAGACTACATATGTCATCTAGAGCTTATGCCATGGACAGAAATAACAACAAAAAAGAATAGATTGGTCCCAAGGCACTGAGTCAAAACTAAAAGCCAAATTATTTAACTAAAATTACACAGATGAAAAAGTGAAAAATCAAAGTACTAAAATTGGAATAGAATGGGTAATAAAAAAGCAAATACAAAATTGTATGTGAAACCAATAACCCCATCTACTCCAAGGATACCAATGAGTCTCAGGGATATCCAGCTCCCCAGAGTCTTGGATTACCTCTCATGGAGGGGTGAGGAGATACCCTTTAGGGCATACCTAAGCATGGTCTCTTCAGCACTTGCAAGGGATTTCTTCTTCATACAAGCCCCCAGCAGCCTGTTCTTTCCACACATACACAAAGCCTCTAAAAAGCCACAGCTTGCCCAGAGCTGTGCCAACAACTCTGACATCAGCACTGAATACTGTGTTTGCCTGGAATACCATCATCAAAAGATGGGTTGTGAGATATCAGTCCGTGGTTATAAAACCTTTCTCTTTAGTGAAATGGGACAGAAAGTGGAAGAGACAGAGTAGCAGCCACAAAAAAAAAGTTCATGAAGTTTCTCCTTGCCTGCTCTCTCAGATATCCTCAATTGCTGGTCATAACAATAAAGGAAGTCATAGATCCTCTATGAAAATCTAAAAATAATCAAACCTCTTAGATAACTATGTAAGCAGAAAAACAAAATTCATGTTCCTCCTTCAGTCTTAACCCCTGAGGACTTCACAGAGACGCTTAACCAGCTCTTTGTGGTAGTTCAGTAATATGTTTACCACTTAAATCAGATGACAACACAAATGGCTGGGAAACAGCTTAATTCAGTTTCTGACAAAACTGATGGAAGTAATCCAAGAATGCCTAATTTTCTTTTTTTACTTTTCCATTGTGGTGGTTTGGGGGTTTTTCTTACCTGCATCCTTTTTGGCAGGTTCATAATTTCCATCTTTCTGCAATCTGCTTCCTTCTACGTTTGTTTTCCTCTGCTTATTTCCCTCCCACCTTTCATACCCTTTTTATTTTTGCTCCCTTACTATTTCTGTCCCTTTTCCCACCTCATGCATGTACACACACACACATGACCAGATACTCAGAGTCCTTTTGATATTTCCTTTTCTTCCCTCTCATCCCTTGTTTTTCCTATGAGACAGCCAAGCCAAAAATGCCACAAGAACAGCTTGTGCTCGTGATATGTTAATACTACAGAAGCAGTCACAGTCACCATATTTTCACCAAGAGAGACAGGGAAGATAAGTCTTTTTCCACTGACCACAGAGGTTTCTGCTTCCTAAAATTCAAAATGCTCTCCTGCTTCCTCCTCTGTCACTTAAAGTAGCACAGCTGCTCCCTAGCTGGATGAAGACAAATTTCAGGAGGGCTACAATTCCCAGCTGCATATGTCCATGGCACAAGTGCAGGTTGAAAAGCAGTGATCCAACAAATGTTCACCTAATCGTACTAAGTATCTCATAAACATGGAACAAGCACCTATCTGTCACAAAGTATTCATAATCTGAATTAATCTAATTATGAAACACACAATGGATACAGATAGAAAGGGACAGTCAAAGAGAGCAGTGAGAATTGTCATTTTGATGGGACCCAGAGTCAACAAATCTGCACCGTAAACACTGTTAGAGAGCCAGGTGACAAAATAAGTTCCTCCATGATAGTTCTTATGTTTATAGGACACATAAAAACATTAACAAAGAAAAGAGAAAAATGTGTGTTGAACTCATTCCTGGGAGGTTAGATTCCTTCTCTACCTCCTTAGCCCCAGGAGCCTCTCTCTTTCTGGCTGAAAAACCTGCAGGCCTTGTGTCTGTGAGTTGAGCAACTTTTGGTTCAGTGCATGTCTGTCTTCAAGATTTCATCCTGAAATCTGCTTGGGAGAGGTATTTGAGGATGTCCTTCTTTTTTAATACACATTTTAAGCAAAAATTACAAATCTGCTGTCCACATACAATTTCAGCAACCATATTCCAGGTGTAACATGCAGGCAATCAGATTCTCATGTCTGACACCTCTGTTTACAGCACAAATTCTGTAGTTTACCTTACCTTTCAAATAGATGCAGCTGTTCAATCCTCCAAACAAATGTGCAGTAAGACAACCTTGTCATCTGGCACAGATCCCTGAAAGTGGCCTGCCACTAAAATGTGTAAAAGTGAAGTCAAAATCATACACCTGGGAACAATTTATGCTGCAAGGGACCACTGGGGTCCATGAGGTCCATATCCCACTAAAAGCAGGCCTCTAACTTTGAAGTTAGCATATAGAAGCTGATTTACAAGGAATAGTACAGGAAGCTGCAATACAGAGAGAGAGAAATGTATCACTGCTGCTGGATGCAGAAGGAAGTTAAACTACCATGGAGAGCAGACAAAGGAAGAAGTCGGAGTCAAAAGGGTCCAGACACAGCAGCCCACCTATTTTCCTCCAAGCCAGACATTTGTCCTCTCCAGCACCAGAAGTGAAGCTTCCTGAATACATTCCATTTGTTGACACTTCTCTAATTTTGCCAGAAAGCTCTAACTGTAGTATCGGCTGTAGTATCGGGTAGAAGAAGGAGGGAGAAAGGGAAGTACTGAAAAAAGACTTACTCCCTGAACTGTCATTTCAGTAGGTAAGAACTATGACCTCAGCAACTGCCCCATGCACTGGAGCTTTATGTACCACTTGCACATCAGTTGCTAAAGGCTATTTGAGGCATTTGCAGTTGTCCAGAGTTTTCTGCCATCACTCGGGAGGGAAGGGTGATGCAACACTGGAAGGCAGAGTAGCAGGGTAGAAAGAGGTAGGAGAATGGGGATTGGTGAAGTCACACCAAACACGCCTTGGTAGCTGGATCTGGACACTTCAATATTGCAGGAATATTCTGACCCTGTAGCCAAGTACACTGGTCACTGGATATAAATTCCCACTGAGCAGGCAACTTCTGAGTCATTCCTCCATTTATTTCTGGGCAATGAATCATGTTGGATTTGAGCAGAATTTTTAATTCTGTAATCTCACCCCTAGAAGTGAAATCTGGCCAGGGCGTTGCCAATGGCACTCAGAAGAACTTGTCTCTGCTCTTTCCCAAGCCCAAAAGTTGCAGGTGAAAGGAGAGAGAAGGGCTACCCACTATGACACAACCTTCACCCCCTCCTGCCTACCCATAGGTCAGCACTGAGAAAGGAGGGGAAGGGGGGCATCTCTCTCTCTGGCAGCAGCCCTGATTCACTTCTCTTCTCCAGGAGGTAAGAACTTGCAGAAGGCAGTCACGCTGGGATGTTACTTCCCACTTTCTGAAGGCTAGAGTTTCTCTGCCACATCAAGACTGGCTCCAGCAGGAGCAAAAATAACATTCCATGTAGTGAAATAATGGATACTCTGCATAAGGGGGAGTGCTGCTGTGACAGGTCAGCTCTAATCAGACCATTCTGCTACTGGCTTTGTGATGAATCATTCGGTTACTGGAAAGGCAGAAATTAAATGGTGCTTTCTGCATCTTTTTCTAAAAACTGCCCACATAGGAAACAGCAGGATACAAGGGGGGAAGGAGACCAAGCTGTGGGAAGGAGGCACCAGGAAATCCCTCTGTGCACATGGCTGAAAAAATCTAGTTGCTGTGGGAAAAACTTTGAAAATTCTTGTTTTTAAAGAAAATAATTTTTTCTCAATTAGAACACAGTCCTCATATTATTACCCAGCATGCAGCACATTAAAAAAAAATTAAAAAGAAAAAAGCTTGTATTTTCAAAGTATTTCTTCAGGGGAGATCAAAATGCTCTGTGAAGAAATGGAAGCAGATAAAAGAGCACAGCAAAGCTTCTGAACCTACAGTTTCAGTTACGTTTTGTGTCAGCAAATAATTTGCTTAAACTGCAGACTGTCACAGACAGAGGACAAATAAATGATTTATGTTGGACATAAAACTGCAAAAGCATCACTCAATTTCACTGTTTTCTATTAATGTAAATACATAAATTTCACAGGTGGCTTCTGTCTAAAGAATCTATGGCATCCTCTACTACTCTCTGTGCTCTGCAAGGGAAAAATACAGAATACTAGTTATGAAGAACAATAGCACCATAAAAATGGGAAATGATGCAAGGGCAACGAAGGAAATGGAATCTGTTTACACAGTAAGCTCAGGCTATCATAACATCACGGTTTGGGTCACAGAGGTATACATTTCAAGCAAGAATAAAAAATTTCTTTGTAATAATGCACATGAACTTAATCACAAAATTTTGGGAGAAGAAACCATCAGACATTGGAACCTTCCAAACTTCTAAGAAAAAGTCTTCAGAAGGCATTTCCTAGTCCTTGCAGAAGGAGTATTTTAAAATACTCCTTCTTGTCATGGTTGGCTTTGCTTTTTGTGTCCTGGCTACCAAATTTTGCATTCTTGGTCATCTCCTGTCATAACATCCCAGATGAGGGTGACTTGTAAATCTTATACAAATAGCAGTTTTTATTTTTAATTCCAACTGACTAATGTTTCACAACAGAAATTAGTTCTTTTGTCAGTTCTCTCAGCTACTTTCTTTTGCCATATTTCAAGGAACAAATGCCTACAAGCTGGGCTGCAAGCTTCATACTGCTTTACCTCTTCCTCTTTCTCTCTAATTGTTCCTATTTCAGTCCTGGGTTAGTGGAATGAAACAAGAACTTCCAACTATAGCCCAGAGGCCAGCATTCCACTTTTTAGGCCATCTGTGAAACATTTCCTATTTTAAGTACATATGTTGGCCTTATCACTCCAGTGCCATAACTGTATTGAAGATTTTCATCTCTGCTCTATCTGCTGGGATATACCCTGCTGCTACCCACCTGGGAGCTCAGAGGAGGGCTTAAAAATTGTGACTTGTTCAATTTCAGGACGGAAATTTGACTCGGGAATGGAAAATTCTCACAGCCTGCAGCATGGCAAGAGGGCAGCGGGTGCCCCGGTGTCATCCTGAGAACTGGGGTTTATCCCCACATGACCAACTCAACTCCAAAGGTTCCCAGCTGAAACTGAAAATGGCTGCAACTGCCAGCAGCAATTACACCCCAGCGCAGGGACACGGCATGTCTACATGCAGCAGAAAGGAAGAGCTGAGTACTATCTCTATTTTTGGCTTAGTCCCTCACTCTCTGCTTCTGGAACCTAAAGTAACTTGTCCCCATAAGATATGACAGTTAGTGGGCCACCAGCTGCATGACAAAAAGGAGGCAACATTAGCCCCTTCTGCTTGTTATCTCCTTTCTAAAATGTGAAAGCTTGCCTTACAGTGTTTGCCATGATGCTTTGATGCCTGCATATCTATGTCTATGTAGAAATGATTATTTGGCCATGGGGAAAAAAAAAAGGAATAGAAAACCAAAAAAATTTATTTTCTGGGGTTTTGGCTAAGTCATGCAAAAGCTTTTCCTGACCAACAACAGCAAAGGGGAGTACAAGATAAAACCAGCTCAGAAGAGGGAAAACCAAAAGATTAGATAGCTAATATCCAGTTTCCTGTTTTCCTCCACCGCCACGGAAAAAAAAAAAAAAAAAAGAGGTGAATTTTTCTGAAAGACAGGAAAACATAAGGTAGTTTGGCAGGTCAAGAATTGAAGGTCTTAACAGTGTGTTTGGACATAGTAGGAGATTCCTTTGCATATTCTGATGTAGTAATGGTGGTTTGTATGCTATATATGCATGGTTAAATACACACATGCTGTGTGTGCAGATATAACAGCATGAAATTCTAATACCAAGAGCATAAATAACTGTGTATGATTGCACTGAAGATGGAGAAAATAAAGGTCAGACAAAGTAGATAACTGCTGTCTATCTGTATACATGCTGAGAAAATTTCCTGCCACATACCATAGTGTTTTACCTTCCACTTACTAAGAAACTTGTGGGGGTTTCCTTTCCGGATCCTATTCCTATGTACCCAGATGTTAACCTCACTCATGTGCTTTCAATGTGGCTGGAAACAACCATGGAAAGGAAAGCAAAACAAAGTGAAAATGAGGTTGAACTGACACTATGACAGATCTCACAGAATATTACAAACAGTCCCAGTGCTCAAGGCATACCAGTGTCCACAGTCTCGCATCCACTACAGCATCCAATGCTCTGAATTCAGCCCCATGTCTGTAAGAAGCATTACACATTCTTCCATATCTGCACGAATTTTCAGTGATGGAGTCACTGTGATTGTAAGAAGTCTACATATTTTAACTTTACTTCTGTGGCTTCAGAATGTTGGAAATTTCGCCTTTTGAAACATTTGATTTTGAAAGCCAATGCAGAGAAGTTACTATATCAAAACAGAACAGCAAACTCCTACCTTTTTCTATTTAATGTTGTAAACCAGATAGTAACTATGAAAAGTAGGGCTCAGAGTTTATTCTTTCTCTAGTCTTGGGTTTACTCCTGATTCCCACATACTGGAGAAATCCTCAGCTGGTGCTGCTAATCTTTTAACTGAGCACAGGGTAAGAAGCGATGCTGGAGCACAGCAGCCACAAGTAAACCTGGCCCTTACCTGCAAAGGCAAGTGAAAACTGCTCCACTGACCTTTATAACACAAAGACATCCAATAAGAAAAAAGTTACATGCACTCAGCTCAAATAGAGGAGACAAAACAGGAATGCTGTGTTTCCACAAACAGAGACACACTGTTAGCATTCAAAGAAGGCTGCTGGGCTTTGTAAAGGCCTGGGCTTCCTTGCCAAGCAGAACGTGTTATCCATCTTCCATAAAAGTATATAAATCCGTTTTCAGCCGGTCTTCCTTTCCGAGAGTTTTCCAGATTCCAGTGTCTCAGTGTAAATTATTTTGTGCTAAAAAAGTTAAGGCTGACTTCAGTTATTTTGCATTGTTTTGTATATATAGTCTTACATTAAACTGACCCAAATCTTTTATTCCTTAGCAGGACAGGGAAAATTGGCTGAGGACAAAAATGTGAGATAACCCAGTTCATGAACAACTGAATTCACTTATTAAGAAAACATGATTTGCTTCATTAGATTTCATTCTCATCAAAGACAAAGACATAGCAATCAAATCACTTTTGGAGTGTCCTCTGTGAGTACAAGACTAAACCCAATGGTTATTCAGAACTAAATTATTGTATGAAAATATGATGCAGAAAAGTTTAGCCTCAGCTGTGCATTTAGAAAGCATGGACTGAACAATGATTTGAGTACTATATTTCCCTAAAATAGTGAAAAGAATTTTGATATTACCATTTAAATTGATGGCTCCTGAATTTCCATATTTTTTTTTTAATTTAAAAGTAGATTCAATAATGCACAACCTACTTTTGCAGAGCAGTCTTGGGGTAGAGGGAGGTTAGGATTACAAACCAAGTCAGCAAATAGTTTTCGTGGTCCCAGTGACAGAACACAAGATACATCTAAATGCAGTCAAAGACAATCTGCCATTCAGACAGAAACCCTGGAGTGTGTTTGAACCATCCATGTAGCCATGGCAACACCAAACTTTGCAGAATCTACCCCAGACCTTGGGTGAGCGCCAAGGTGGTGTTTAACCCACGCTTAATTTTATCCTGCTGCTTCCAGATCCTAAACCAGATTACACCTGTCTTGGCTGTGTGCGGGTTTTTGACTGCCACGTGGCATCCATTTCTTGTGATGAACATCTAGTCCCTGAAGGAGGAAGGAAGGCATGCAGGTGCACCAAAGCTGCCTCCACGGGTGCAGGGAGGTCTTGCTCCACAAGGTGCTCGGCAGGATCGTCACTGCTCCAGCGCGGCAGGAATAAGTGAGGATGCTTCTCAGGCAGGCAGCAACCACACAGATTCCTTCAAGAGCTACAAGTGGCACCTGCAGCCTTGTCATGGTTTTCTTTTTCTAACAGTCCTGTCTAGGATCAGTGAAGCCACTTGCTTGAAGGACTAAAGAAATAGTGAACAATATTTGGAGGTGAAAACAAGAATCTTTTTGTGAGAAAGTCTTGGCAACTTGTATGGGTAGAGATAACAGAAAATTTCTCTCTGAGCAACAGATTGTCAGATGACTTGCTACTACCTACTAAGGTGTAGCCACCAAGATGCATCTTTTCAGAAATGCTTGCCATGTGTAGGAGGCAGGCAGAAATGCTTCAAGAATATTTTTCCTAACACCATTGAAAACAGAATTTGTCATCTTGCAGCAAGTGCAAAGTAACCCTGTTAGATTTCTGATCATTGAGACTGGTCCTTGGGGTCTCCTTTGAGGTCAGAGCTAAAAGTTAGTTCCCCTGGGTATCAGGGAATGACATAATATCCATCAGAGCTGCCTAGAGCTGTTTTCAAGAAGAAATATCTAACACTGTTTCTTCAAAACCACCCTTGCACACAGTCTAACAAATGTTCATGTGCCTATTGGCCCAGTGAAAGTTGGTGCCAGTGGTTTGTAGAGAATTTGTAAAACAAATACTGAAGGATAAGATATACTTAAAGTAAAAATTAAAGGTCTTTCAAAGACTGTTTAGAGGTTTTCTGGAGAAGAGGGACCATGTAAAGTTCTATCATTTAGCTGAGTAGGAAATTTAAAACTCAAGTAACCAGCCCACTGTGCACCAAGCCTTGAAATGTCAAGAGAGATCGTTCAGACATATAAAAAAGCACATGAGTGATATTTTAGTCTGTTTGAATAGCAAAGCAACAGAGAATTAAAAGCCTGTACTTGTGCCTTTTCCAGAGGTTCAGGAGGAACCCAGCTCTGCTTTTTCATTATGCTGACTTTATTCCATCTGAACACAGAGTAGACTTTTTGTAAATTTGCAAGAATATTTTTTTGCTGTCTCAAATGCAATGTGTCCTGGGAATTCTGTGTAAGCCTGCACTGAAAAAGATTCAGAAGAAAAATAATGCCTTACTCTTCTTTCTGCTTTCCCAAATATGACCATACCTACGTATTCCTAGGATAATGCAAATACATATTTCCAGAGGCAAATGATGATTGATAAAAACTTTGTAAAAATCTCAATAGTCATTTCCCTGCCAGCAGCAACACATCCATATATAGCAGTGATGTGGGCAGTGTGATTTTCAAATCACATGAGGATCTGGGGATGGGAAGTAATGTTTAGTCAAACAGCAAACAATTTTATACAGTGGCAATAAAAAAATGGATTATTTTTTTCCAGATGTAATCAAATCCAGGACAAGTATCTTTGAAGGATTTAGGATCTGCTAAGATTGTGATGGGAATTAGATTTGTTCTTCTATCTTTTGTTCCATGGGTTATGCAAAAGGTAGAAGAGCTTGCCTTACAATTTTGAGCTTCTGTACTAAAAATGAAAATGATTGCCATCTCCTTTCTAGGCTGTTTTGCTAAATACTGCAAAGAAAAGCTTCATGGTTTAATTTACTGAACTTGTCAGGCTGTATCAGAAATACAAAGACTAGCTGTAAAAACCTTCATTAAAGATAGGGAAAAGAAAGTACTGCCTGCAAGACGGCCTTGGTGTTTATTGCTAAACACAGAAAAATGGTTGTACTTAAAAACCATATCAACCCAGAAGATTAGAAGGCACTTCTTGTTTCCTGTTCAACGGACTCACATGGAAAGAAGAGTCTAAATTTATGCCTGAAAATGGAAGAACTATGTCATGAAGATCTTGAAGAGACCATTCCTGCTGATATGAAAGATTTTCTGCTTTTCATGCCTAATCAACCCAACAAAAATCCTTGACATCATGTGCCACTGAATAATGAGTAATCTGGTGCTTACTGGACTCAAAACACTTGAGATTCTCAAAAGTTTTTTCACTGAGCATGTCAAGTTATCCCAGCCCTGATTTAGCAATAAAGGACAAGGATTTAGACAGCTCTAGTCAGAAATAGAGGCTAATATCTGCAACCTTGTGTGTTTTAAAATTAATTACACAGCACCATTCAAATGCAAAATGCACTTAGTACAAACATTCTTTGGTAAACATCATTAAATAACTGCAAGAATCAAAGCACAAAAATGAGATGTCTCGTTTCAAAAGTTTTATAAACTGTGGTATTGCTTTCAAAAGTATGGTTTTAGGGAAAGTATTAGGAAATCACTCTGCAAAAGCTAATCTGCCCCTACTGAAAAGAAAAGCAGCATGTCTATTTGGTGGGGTTTGATAGATGTTCTCTGTTTATAGAGGCTACTATTTTTATTAGTCCAGGAAAGAAACAGAAACTTTCACAGTACTGTGTTTAGTCTAATACTGCAGCTGAAAAGAAAAAAAAAAAAAAAATGCTGATAACAAGCATATAATTTCTCATTTAGAATTTTAAAATTCATGGTATTACAAGATTTTCGTGTGTTTTTTTTGTCTTTTCAGCCTATCATTCTTTGGTAACAAGTTTTGAACTTGTTAAGAACTATGGATTCCTATGAGGGCTTCAAGGAATTGAGGGTACAATTCTGCAATATTTAGGTAGAGAAGAGTCTGGAGTTTCTTCAGTTTACCAGTTTCTAAGGGTAGTCTGGTCTCCCTGTTTGATTAGTCTGTGTTGTTGGTTGGTTAAATTAATTTAGTTATGTATTAATATTTAAGTGTCTGCTCACTGTTAGAGCATGTGAGCTGTTACCTTTGGAAGAGAATTCATGTTAAACCCATGTGAATTTGGGCAGCAGTCAAACTTTGTGGCCCTGCTCATACTTCTCCCTAAATCCTAAATTGTTTCCCCCAATACTTTGACTACAAAGGTACACTATGTGTTTTTTGTATTTCACAGTAGACATGACATACCGCACTTTGTTGGATGGATACCTCAATGGATTCATGGCATACAACTGATTTCTTGGATGTCCCAGCAGGGCTGTTGGGGCTCTTGACACCACAGAGAAGCAGCTGATGGGAACTCTTATCCAGGGGAAAATGATGCAGTGGAGTGCATTTGGAAGCTTGGTTGCACCACTAAGAGACTAGGCATGACAGCTGCTGAACTTGTGGAGCATGTGTCAATTGATGCTCCAGTGAATGACAAAAGTTGTAGAATGGAGACTGAAAAACCTGTTTGTTCTAGAAACAGAGTAGAAGGTCAAGTTTAATCTTGTTTGATCACTGGTGATTCACAGTCCTGCTAAGCAAGATAGTGTTCAAAAATAGGCAATGGAACATTTTACCTGCCCTGTCAGTCATTGGGATCCAGAACACATGGACATCTTGAAAAACGGAGCTGGCACTCACCTCTAGCCCCTGTGAAATGAGCTGTGCTCCTATTCAATGTATGTTGCTTTTACCAAACTTTGCAACAAATAGGAGAAGCCTCCCTGCTACTAAGAGGCAGAGCACTCTGGATCAGGACAGAATTCACTCTGAAGGAGCTCCTGCTTCTGTCTGCGTCAGTCCTAGGGAACAAACAAGCCACCAGTAATCTATCACCTTTTATAACCAATATTTTCAGATAAAACACATTAAAAGGAGATTAAATTTTTTAACACCTCAGGTTAATATCAGAAAAGGCAGAACAGTTTATCAGAAGAGGTGTCAAGAGAAAAACGACTAAATGTAAGAATCAAATCCAAATATTCAAGGGTCACTTCAAATGTTGTGGGTTATTCATGCACATAACATAGAAAAACCTGACGGGACAGCAAAGAATGATTGTAAAAGCAAAGACAAAAATTTTAAAAATCTATTAGTAAAATCAACAGAGAAGGGAAAGGTTGTGAGCATTTACATGACTGTTGTGCAAGCAATGTTGGCCAAAGTAAATGAACCTTCCTTCAGACTGGAGGAGGAAATGAATGCTTCTGGAAGGTGCTCTCAATTGCTATTTTTCAAACAGGCATGCATTTAATAAAATTTCTAATGGGGCACAAATTTTCTTTGGTTCTTAATTACAAATGTCATGCCAGAAGATTATCCCTAAAACTGCTGTGTATGTCCTGAACTATGATTGTCCTGAATCACACAGGTAATTTTTCTACTCTTACTCCTATGCCCTTCTAAAGGATTTTGATAAAAATTCACAGACTATAAATGTTATCTCTGACTTTATAACAGGTCAAAAGAATTGATTGGGTGCTAACCCTATCTTAAATTATGCTTAATACAATCAAATTTGAATTTTTTTCTGCTTTTGCTTTCCTAGATTTCATTGATAAAATTCTAAAACAGTAAGAAACAAAACGCAGTCTGAAAGTCAAATGAATATAATTATGAAGTATAATGATAGATCATTCAACTATAGAACTGCATCAGAATGTTTTATAAACTTAGATAAACAAACAAATCCATTTGCAAATTTTATCTAATAGCTTTCTGTAATAAGATCCCTGTTTACCCTTGCACTTATCAAACACTTTATCATACTGTGCGCATGTTATTAAGTCCCAAGATGCTCTTTAGTGAGATTGATTTGCCAAATTGAGTCAATTTTGTTTGGGTCAAATGGAAGTGCTCTGCACCAGCTAAGACAGAGTTTTCATCATATGGAAGATGGTGGAATCATGCACCATTCTGCACTAATTACATGCAATCCAAGATTGCATCAAATTGCAATTGCAGCTCCAGATGACTGTGTTGTGGGGCTTGAAAATCCTTAATGGAAAAATTCACTCATCGAACAAATGAATAGCTATTATGTAAGTATGAAATAACAGTACTAATAGTCAATATTCAGCTCTTCTCAGAAGGAGTTCAAGTTAAATGTAAAAACTTCTAGCTTAAAAGCAAAAAACCTCATATACTGCATGACAAAACATTTCCAAGATGCTCATCAGCTCTGGTGTTTTAGCTGATTGTAAACATATGGAGGAAGCTAAACTTCAAGATAAATGATGCCTGAAGATTGAAAAGCTATGAGGGATAATGTGTATTTAAATAAAAATAATTCCAAAAGCCTAAAGTGTAACTTGGAGGAGATTTCCTGTCATTGTGGTGAATTTCTAAGTAAAAGCCCTTCTTGAAAATTCTCTTACACAAACTGCCCTGCCGGAAGTTCTATTTTTTTGGGGTATCCTGGTGAGTGTCCCAGCTGTGCTATACACCACCATGGATGTTCCTGGGCACTCAGTGCAGGCTTAGAATCTTTCTTTCTCTGACTGTACCCAGGGCTGCTTTTCTGTACTTATAGAGCCAAGGTCTTTACAAGATTCCTACACAAAGCATAGAGAAGCTGTGGACAGAAAATAGGACCCCACAGCTCTCCTACAGATGAGTATTTTCTTATTATTGGTACCTAAACTGGAAGTCACAAAAGAATCTTAAGGATTTCCTGATCAAGGGAACTGGACAATTTACTGTCAAATTGGACAGTCCTGGAAGATCCAGAGAAAAGGACTGAGAGAAAGACAAACAACATGCACAAGAGCCTCTTCAGTCCACTGAATGCAAAGCATACTGCAGCTTTTGGCCCTAAGCTTAGCAAAACTTCTTCCATAAGGGCTGTTTCCAAGTGACTCCTCAAGACAGAAGAAAAGGCTGACTTCCTCGACATGTCTCTTCATGGAAGATCCCAAAACACACAGATGCTCCCACAGAGCTTTAGGACTGTTCCTGCTTTCCCTTTTCTGTCCCTACAAAAAGATGTGGGTGCAGACGCACAGCATGTTCCTGCAGGTACAGCTGCCTGCTTCAGCTGGCATTGGAGACAGTTGTGGGAATCTCCCATTTTAGAGAAGCAGAGCAGGTTTGGGAGGGGCTATGTAGAGACACCACATCAGCCTTCATAATCTCCCTTGAGTGTCAGCAAGACTGTAAGATGAGATACATCCCTCTTTTTCCTCTTCTAGACAAATGTTATTGGTTTTAGTATTTTCAATCTCACAGGCTACAATATTCTCCTAAGACTATTCCAGGTCCTTTAAACCAGAAAAACCACACACAAATTAATAATGAAATCTGCAAGAGCATCCAATGGGACCCAGGGCTGGAGCATTTTACAGTATGGATGTGGCTGGGTTACTGAAGTGCAGCACAGCCCTATCTGCATCCTGCTTGTCCTGCAGACTCAGAATCAGTCTGGAGCAATTACATTTGTCAATATGTAATTGTCACCCTGCACTAGACAGGTGAAATCTCTATTTTCCTAATTTTTATTTCTGTATTCATGGATATGTCTACCACCACTGTGTCTTTTTCAACTCCAGTACACATAGAGAATAACTCCACTGCAGTCAACTGGAATATAATACTGTAAAGAAGCTGTAAGAAGAGAATCAGGACTAGTGATGGTTTAACTTCAGCCAGCAACTCAGCCCCACACAGCCACTTGATGACTCCCTCACCAGCAGGATGGCAGAGAGAATTGGATAAAGTTAAAGTCAACAAAGTCGTCTGTTGAGATAAAGGCAGTTGAACAGGTAAAGCAAAAGCTGTGCACAAGCAAAGCAAAACAAGGAGTTCATTCACCACTTCCCATCAGTAGGCAGGTGCTTGGCCACCTCCAGGAAAACAGGGCTCCTTCACACGTAATGGCTACTTGGGATGCCAAACACCATCATTCCCATCATCCCCATCTTCCTCCTTCTTCCCCCAGCTTTATATGCTGACCATGACACCATATGGTCTGGAACATCCCTTTGGTCACTTGGGGCCAGCTGTCCCAGCTGTTTCCCCTCAAAACTTCTTGTGCACCCCCAGCCTCCTCACTGGTGGGGTGAGGTGAGAGGCACAAAAGGCCTTAACCCTGTCTAAGGGCTGCTTGGCAGTAACAAAAATATCTCTGTTATCCCCGCTGTTTCCAGCATAAATCCAAAATGTAAATGCACACCAGCTGCCTAGAAGAAAATCAACTCTATCCCAATCAAAATCAGTACAGGGTCCAAAGTCTGCATTATTTGCTACTCTTGCTCTTGACTGATTCTTTAATCCTTCAATATGAATTTTTAAATACACCAAGACCTTCACAAGACAAACTAATGAATTCTTATTTTAATACACATTAACCACAATTTCTCTGATTGTTCTAAAGTATGCAAAAGAAAATTATATCAAAAGCCAGCTTTTACTGCAACACAAACACCTCTAACCAGCTACATTTCTTAAGGCATCTTGGCTTTTAATTTCAGTTTTTGCAATTTGCTTGCCTGCATTTCAGGCATCACTGGGCCACAGTTAGTGAATGGAAAATTAATCTGCCTTCTGTCATAATCAAACCTCTTCCTCAGCTGAGTGGTTTGGAAGGGTTGGAACATGCAGGGATTTCAAAATACTATAAAAATTACTTCAGTCATGAGGGTGCATCAACTTCACAGCACTTGTAGCTCTGTCTTAAGTCAAGTACAACCTGAGCAGCTCATTATATTCAAAACCTAGATAAATTTGCAGGCGTAAACCTCAGCTTTCTAATCATGGCCATATAAAGAATTCATGATAGCAATAGAGCATTTTAAGAGGTTCTACACAAATTTTGACAGTTGAGATAAAAATGAACTATTTCTTTGCTTTTTTTCCTTCCTTAATCCAATCAACTCGCTGTTATGTAAAAAAGTAGTGATGAAAGTACTCATCTAGAGCTGGAAGCACTTATCTAGAGCTTCATTCTCACCTAGATTGGGGTTTTATCTCTTCTCTTATGAGCACTTCTGATATTAGAGGTATTCACAACCCAAAGGCCCCCTAGAAATCTCTTAATAAGTTTCACAAACGTTGGAGTATTTTTCTTCTCTGTGAAGGCCTTCTTATTTGAATACTGCTAAATCATCTAAACTGAAAATTATTTATAAATTAGTTTTGCAGAACAAAGCCTTTGCCTTTAGAAAAGTCTGAATTGCTGTAGATTACCATTTTTTCTTATAGAATATCATCCAATGTGTTTATAGAGTCTTAATTTTAAACCTTTATTCAAGCTGTATCAATTGAACATGATGTTATACTGCAAGTATAGGGCAAATTTTATTTCAGGAAGCACATACAAAATTTTTATCTATTTTTTTAGTAAAGATCTATTTAATACAGGTTTGTTGCCCTTCTAGTTATAACCATAAAAGCAATATTTTCTTAAACAAGATAAATAGCTAATTTTCATATATTTTCATACACATTTTCACACATGTGTGTCAAAATAACTCATACTTCTTTTACACTGGATTTATTTTAGACAAAACAGTGCATATCTTCTTACTTTACATTTTGTTAACTCTCCAATAACGTGTTTGGGGCTCACTCATTTCCCCTTTTCATTTCAAGTATTTTCACATTATAACCCCTAAAGACAGACTGACAGCTGGGATCTCGTAACATAAGCATCAAATCTACATTACCTGAATTCTAACTTTAAAAACCACAGAGCTAGAAGGGATTACATGAGGTCATGCATCCTTATACATAAGCAAGTTTTTACAGTAATTAATTGCAGTCTTCCCTCCTATAATTTCATTATTCTCTGTCCTATTCACTGTGGAAAAAAAGGGGACAAATTAGCATCTTCTTTGCAACACTCTCACATATCTGACTATTGTCTTGATAGCCCTTGTCTCTTAATTATTAAATAATTTTTTCAATCTTTCAGTGCAGGTCATATTTTACAATTTTGTGATCATTCTTCAACCTTTTCTCTGAATTTGTCAGATGCCTTTATTTAAATGCATTGTCCCAAACTGGGTCACTGTTCTGTCACCTTGACATTAACAAGCAGAGGGAAAGCAGTGTTTTATGACTTACATACTATATTCCCTGAATGTATAACAATTACTTTTGACTTTTCCATTTGTGTCTTTCACTCACATTGTGATCCACCACAGCCCCAGATCCTTTTCTGAAGTTCTGCTATTGAACTGGATATTTGTTTCCCATATATGTCCCATTGATTACTCCTGCCCAAGAATAATACATTACACTTGTTCCTACTCAATTTTATCTTACATTTTCAAGTTGCTTAGTCAATTTTTTGATGTCTGTTTGAATTCTCTGGTCTTCTCATGCCACCCAACTCCATGTCACCTGAAAATTGAATGGGAGTATTCTTCAGATCATTAGAAAAAAACTGAACAAAGACTAAAGAATCATCTCTGGTGAACCAAACCTGCTTTTGTCTTTGTTGAAAAACGTTGATCATCATTTCATGGCTTGTGAAACCTCCCCAGACCTTCTGTATCCACACTATGTCAGTGCTTTATAGAATTGTAGCCAGGCATGGGTTCTGCTGGAAGGGACCTTTGAAGGCCATCTAGACAAACGCCTAATGCAAATATAGATCCTTTTTTTCTCAATTTGTTACATAGGACAATACAGAAAGCCCTAATAAAGTCAAGATAAATCATGTTTATGTTCTCAAATCCTGTTTGCCTGCTGTGAAAGGAAATTACATGGATTTGATTATTTTTTATTGGATGTACTCATATCCTTGTTGTCTTCCACTTCTTCTTCTTCTTCTTCCTCAGTTTCAGTTACTTGTTCAAGCATTTCGTGAGAGCAGAAATTAAGTCACTGGCTGAATCATACCCTGATCTTCCTTTCTCCTTATTTGAAGACAGGCATTGGCTCTCTCTTCATGAAATTTTTAAGTTTCAAGCCTATTACGTGCACTCCAGTGCAACATAAGTATCCAATAGTTCATCATAAAGTTCTTAAAATTCATTAGGAAACTCATAATCCCTTGCTGATTTATTAAACTCTAATCTTTAAATTGTTCCTTTTCCATTCAAAGCTCATGTTTTTACTTTACTGTACTACTTCTCCTTTTCCACTTGATCATGCTTGCAAGGACTGAGGCAAAACGTTATTACAAAATTTACCCTTCTGAGTATCATCCAGCAATAGCTTTTCCTCTCCACTGAACAGCTGACCAATTCACCCTTTCCTTCACCTTCCCTGTGTTACAATTGCACTTCCAAATTGATTGATATCTCTTGGCAGATGCATCTTGTTTTGAGCTTTGACTTTTTAAAATTTTGTTCCTACATGTTCAGGTTATATTTATCACTCGTCCTCAGCAGCCTGACCTAGTTTCTGCTTCCAGCTTTATTCTTTCTTGTGCTTAAGGTTCACGCACAGCTCATGTTTTAATCAAGCTGATCTCTTATTGCATTTTCTCCCTTTTTCTTCACAGTGGGGTAGAATACACCTGTGGATGAATACTGTCATTGTGTGTATTATTGGTAAGACACAAACCCTTTAGCAGCATTTTTTTTTCACATGAGATCTTGCTTACCCATTCTGTGAATTTATTGAAGTCTACCTTCTATGCCTCAGATGCTATTCCTCCTTCTTGTCCTGATCATGAATCTTTCTCTAGTGGCCACTCTTAAATGGACCTTTCAGCCTCACATTCTCATACATTCCTCACAATCGTCAACAGATATAAAATAATCTCTCCTTTACTTGCTTTCTGTACTTCTTGAATCAGAAACATTTTCCCTGATACAATTCAAAGGTTTTCCAAGCAATCTGCTGCATTTCCCAGCAGACATTCCTCATCTCCAGTTACATTCTACTTAATATAAAGGTTATTGCAACTTACCACATTTGTTTTTTTCCCCTCCGTTCTTTTGTGCTTATAGTACAAACTTCAAAAATAAGATGCAATTTAAAGCTATATCTTGCACTGAAACACTGAGGTTTTGGAAAATTAATGTCTAGCATGTGTTTCTCTTGATGGGAATAAAAAGATAAGTTCAGGAGAGTATTTTCAGGATAGCTTCAGTCACTGACAAAGCCCACGAGCTCTTGCAAGTGAGGGCATTTCCTATGCTACCAATACGGGGTATGGCATTAGGGAGTGAACACGCCAGCAAGCAAACCTAGGTAGCTGGTGTGCTTGTCCTCAGCCAGTCTGGGGTTTGTCTACAGGATGTGAACTCTGGAAGCCAGTGGATGTGGAAGGATGCCAGGCTGCTAGACACTCATGTTCATCCTGTTTAAACTCATGATAATCTCACTGAATTACATGGAAGGAAGAATAATGAAGATACCTGCTCCATTAAAAGCAAGCCCTTGTGAATGCAGCTGGACCTTTCCCAGGAAACAAAAGACACTTCTTTACATCAAGGTCTCAAAATATAAATCTAGATAATTTTGCTAGCTTGGGAGCTATAAGAAAGAAAGAAAAAGAAAGAAAGAAAGAAAAAGAAAG
>VZSE01011287.1:558080-583020 GCA_013398275.1 Promerops cafer
AGAAAGAAAGAAAGAAAGAAAGAAAGAAAGAAAGAAAGAAAGAAAGAAAGAAAGAAAGAAAGAAAGAAAGAAAGAAAGAAAGGAAGTATACAGACAAGGTAATTCTAACACACTAAATGTAAACTCCTCTCTTTTATTTAAACATGTGGGTGGTTTATAGTTTATAAAAATACCACATGAATATTAAATAGTGATCTCATAAGATTAAAATTGTCATGCACCAGCATACTGGCCAAATATCCTTAGGAGAAGCAGACATGGAAACTGTCATTTCAAGTCAAATAATTACTCATCAAGCATAATGCAAATGATAAAATGTAAAGTTTGCAAGATGAAGTTAGATCCTGAGTAGACTTCTTGCATGCAGTGACATAAACACTGTCAGCATGAGTTTGAAATTAACCCACTGCAGGCTTACTAAAGAGCCACAGATACAGTGCCAATGGACAAGGCATTTCAAGGGAAGGAAAAAATACCTCTCAAGCAGAACATAATAATGAAAAGTTTTCCTTTTCTTACTATATGAGTAGCACAAATTGGCTATACAACAGAGCCCCAAAAATCCCTATTCTCTATCAGATCATACATAGGGCTTGAAATTATATCTTAGCATTTCAGCTTTTGTTCTAATAAGAAGTATTTTGGCATGCTGAGTATTTTTAAAAAATGTTTAAAAACTTAACTTGATATAACCAATATCTTGAATTCTGTCTGCGTCTGTAAAGTTCTGTGAACTATATGTGAATAGATGTGAAAATACAAATTGGCCCATATATCATAATAAGATCTTTTGAGGAATGGTAAATTAAACTTTTTGACCTTCAAACTTCTAAGTTTTAGATATATTAAATGAAAAGGATTTTTAAGTCCTAGGTACCTTTAGGGGTATAAAACTTTAGAGAGTATAACTGCCTGCACCATCAAAACCTCAACAGCTTGGGGACCTCAACAGCCTACTCTTTAGGGTAAGCACTCCTTGCAGGAAACAGAAAAATGGGGAGGATGCAAGAGATGAGCCAGTGTTTTCCAGAAACTACTTAAGACATCTCAGTGGTAAATAACAGGTATATGCACTTGTCTTAGTGATGTAAAGGTTAGCTTAGTGCTAAAATATTAGAACACTTCAGTCTAAAATGGCTCCTTCTGTACTGAACATAGAGAAGCCTCTCCTTGCAAATGCCACCAGGAATTTATAAGAACTTAAGTTAACTTAGACTTATCTAAGCTACTAATGATGTCTTGCATCAGTAACAACCTCTTTCCTTTAATTGCACTGGTACCTTATGCAGTGCATTACTCTTCAGTAACCTGTTGAATCATGTGTCTATGTAAATTTTTAACTGCTGGGTCATGGACTCTTGGTGCCTCTGCTGTGGATTTCTGATACTCTAATGGTCACTGAGCAGGATTAGGGTTTATCAGAATGACTACAGTGGGATGAGAAGATTTACAGAGACTGTTTTCACTGCATGTGTGAGAAGAGTCCACTATAGCAATGCAGTGGGACTTACATAGCCTGTATGTCACTGAGGTGAGGGTGGCCTTGCTGTCCCCACAGAGCACCCCTGCTCCCACTGTCAGGGGAATTAATGCTGCTGAAATTGCTGTTCTTCCATCAAATAGGGAAGAAGACCTCCATCACGGTTTATGAGGCCTTTTCTTTTCTCTTTGTCATAGACAATAGGTGCTGGTTAGACATTTTAGTCTCTTTCTCCTGGAACCAATTTTAATCATCAGCACGGAGCACTCCTTTATTTTGACCTATTACTAAAAGGTTCTGAAAGTGCTGAAAAGTGGTTTTATCACACAGTTTATAATTTGAAATACCTGTAGCATATCCAGCCCCTTGTAAAGCTCCCCAAATCACACCCTAGTTCCTGAGATTAGATTCCTTCATCTGCTGTACTTTTTCAAGAAAAGTGCTTATCCTTATTGCCAGCCCTAAACACTTCTGTAACCTTTCTTTTTCTTTTTAATTGTGGCTTAAGCACAATAAAATGAAGTCTTTTAAGGCCAAGAGTAGAAGTAGAAGAACAATATGTAGCTATCTACCTAGAGAAATACCAAGCAGAACTGCCCGAAAAAGCTGAAAGAGGCTGTACAGAAAGAAGCATGCACAGTAAAAGCTATATAAGAGCTAGATAAAACTGTTAAACACAGGAATAGGAGCGAGCAGGCAGACTATAATGGTAGATTTCCCTTGCACAGGTGTTAGGTCAAAAACACTCTCCTACCAAAAAATAAGGATCAAATTCATCCTTCCTTCCATATACCCAGAATCACATATATTTTTTAAGTATAGAGCTTATAAAACATAATTTTTCTGTAAGTAGGAAATCAAACAAAGCCCAAGTCCATTAGAAACAGTCTTGCTCCCAGGTTCTCGCCTGTCATAATGGCCCCAATTCCACATCCCTAGTGGGCCCCTGAAAACAAGAGGTACCAATGCTGTGATATCCTAGACAAAAGCATGTGCTGAGGCACCAGCCAGATCCTTCACTTTCTCCTAGCTGGGCCATTAGCCTGGGCCTGCTTTCTGGCCAAGCATCAGCATTCATTACAAGGGTGGTAACACAACTGTCTTTTGAACTCTTACTTGTCTTCCAGTTTGGCTTGAGGTGGCTCAACAGGCCCAAAGCTTAGCAGGGAGAGAGAGGTCACATCTAAGACACAGTTTGTGTATTTTTCTTTTTAAAAAGATATAAAATGTTCACTAAAACCTTAGTGTTCCCAAAACAATTTTCTAATATCAGATAGCAAAAACATTCAGTACACAGGTAGTACATAAATACTATTAGTACAGATTAAAAGAAGAATTTTATACTGTCCAGGGATGGTTACCCACAGGTAATGTATCAGTATTAGAATATTGATGTGTGGCTCTTATTAAAAATTATACCATCAGGCATTTTCTTTCATTCTTTCAGACTTGTCTCAGAGTTTCATCACCAGTGTATTAGAAAAGTTTGATTTTACACTCTGCAGCATTACTTGACTCCTTGGAGCCTGATTTGGTCTTATAGCCTGAGAAAAATGAAATTTTGCGTGAACAGAAACAGTTATAGGAGACCTTTGACATGCCAAGGACACTTTATTACAGAGACTCAAACATATGTGATAAATAGAGATACAAAAATGGAGGAGCTATCTCACATGCAGGTAATTCTGCCTTTGATTTGGGATTTGGGGATTTTGTTGCGTCTAATGGTTAAGCTCTACCTGTTGGACCAGTCTTTCTCAAGTAAAGGAGACACCAATAGAGGGGGAAAAGGTGCTTTTGAAGATATCCAAACCTAAGCTCCAATTCACCAAAAGTACCTGGTGATTGACATTAAGAAATTTTAAAATGCATTTTAGATGGAGTGGATCTCCCTCTGGAGATCTTCAAAAGCACCTAAGCTTTTTCCAGCATCTAAGAAAGAAATTTATTTATTATAAATTGTATTTACTTATTTAATTATTTGAAAAAGAGGGGGGGAGAGAGAGAGAGGGAGGGAGAGAGAGAGAGATTGGGGGAATTACAAGGCACTTAGGATGAAGACCCAAGTGCTAGAGTTACAAAAATGTAGGTACCCTTTCTCTGGAAAAGCAGAATTTGGGAAAAGTTTCTGAAAGAAAAATGGAAACAACAAGCTAGCACCACTGGGCAACAAAACAACATTCCATTCCTTTATTTCTAAACTTTCTTGCTGCTGGAGATATCTGTAGGAAAGCAGCAATAAAGGTAAAATAAATACCTTTCCAGTGTTAATGACTGATAAATTAGGTCTGTATTAAAAACAATGACATTGATATATTCATTATCTGAGGTTTTGCAAAACTTCTCATTTCTTTTCCCATCTGCATGTAAGAGAGCACATTAAACTTTTCCTAATAAATTCCCAAAACATTGTTGTAGTGTATACTACAAAAAAAAGGAAGACAACTATTAAGTTAGCAGGACTAGAGTACACAAGCAAAGAAAGAGCTAATAAACAACCACTGTGCCCCGAGGCAGTTTCTGTAGTAAAAAAGAAATGCTTGGCCTGAACTCAACTATACAGATGTAATGCCAAAAATGAAGTAACTCCTGGCTTTAAAGCCCCTGAGAGTCACTAGAAACCTTCTCCAGACTACAGATTACACTGTAATTTATTTTCCAGTGATTCTGTAGTGAGTAAATCGCTAACTGCTGTTAAGGAAATGGAGTTGGTTTCCTGTTCCTGACACAGATTACTTACAAGACCTTGGATCAGTCACAATGCAGTACTGGAAAAGATAAAATTCTTTTTTGAGTATACCAATACTGGAATATTAAGCCAGAGGGTAGTGATGTACCAATTTTAAGGCTGACAGTAGAGAGGTCATAAGTGAAGTATGATACCTGTAATACAGGAAGGATGCCTGTAAGTTAGCAACATCTAAGACAAGAAATAAATGTTTCCCAGTCCACAAAAAGAAGTTATTGAGCCTCTTGAATCATCTATGAAACAATTAAAAGACCTAACTTCTTCCTGAAAGTACTTACCAAGGAAAAAACAATAATGCAGAATGCAACTGGAACTTCTAGCCAAATATTGACCTGAAAGGAGAGTATATTTTTTGTCATATTATCCATAAGCTAGTTATTTAATAAATAAAATCCTTAAGCATTTTCATTTATTTAAATATTCTATATGAGTTTAAAGCATTTATTCCACACCCTAAAATTAGTTATCTGATACAGGAATTACCTGATATGTGATAATCTGAACCAACCAATGTTTCTTCTGGTTTTGGAATCTCATGGTTCTTCTGTTGTTGCACCTTATCCTCCTCCAACAACTTTGTGTAACAGGGTATATAAAGTAATTTTTAGGTGCTATTGCTATGTTGGTTTTTTACAAGCAGGCAAAAAAAAAAAGAAAACCAGTATCTATTCTTGGTATCTATTCCTATAATACACAGGAAGTATGAGTTTTAAATCTCTCCTCTCTGTGTCTCCTTACAGTCTATACACTCAGGAGCCAAGGGAATGCTACCCATGGCAGTGGCTGTTTTACTGCACTGACAACAGAGGAAACTCAGGAAAACTGGCTTCCCCAGCTCAAAATAATTTTCTGGAGGACAAGGGGAAACTTTAAAAGGTCCATACTTAACACAAAAGCCATTGGTAATACTTAGAATAAAGTCCTTGTTCATGGATCTTACAGTTCTAGAAGCTGGGATGGTTGGACTTGCCAAGAGCAGAAACCGTAATGATCTCCTAGAGGAACTAAATCGACAGTGGAAGTTTCCCTTCCAGGCTTTTATGACCCGATGAAACAAACAGCAGAAAAAGGCAGACACACATGGAGATGTCCTTTGTCACATTCTGGCTGGCTGTGGGAGCCCAGAGTTGGGGGTTGTGCAAAGGTGGCCCTTCTGGTGTCAGAAGATATTGTTAGAGTCCGTAAACTTCTCATAATCGTATTTGTACTCTGCACTTCCTACTTCTCATGTCCTTCCTTTTCTACAGGAACAAATTTGACTTGTCTTTTGAAATCTCATTACCGCAAAAATTTCTCCTTCATGTGTCAGCCGGGCCTTACTGGCTGACAAAGAGAGAAAACAAGTTTTAATGAAAAGTAGGATTATTAAACTGGAAGTTGTTTACACACAGACTGGTACACCCAAGTCAGAGCATGCACTGCAAGTTGCCCAGCTGCTGCTCTGCCATCAAGCTCTGTATGTGCCAATCGCCCAGATTTTGAGGCTAGTAGGAGATCAGATACAGTCTTGCAGGTGATGAAATGCATTGCAAGCAAAAGGAAGTGGTGGGGTTGCACAGATAAAACTGTAGCAGTCGTAATGTAACAGAGCAAGCAAAATAAGCTTAAAAACACAATGCACCACAGTGTGTAGAAAGCTTAGCTTCACTCCAGCAGAAAGCTATTCTGGTTAATTCATGCAATCAGTTTGCTATCACTTGTCGTGCCTGCTCTGAATAACAGAAAGACTCAAAGTACTTTTTTACATCTCTGACAGAAGATACTGAATATTGATAAGAGCAACAACAAGGGACCATTCCGGAAGGCATCTTGCTAGCTGGCATTCCAGAAATTCCCTCTTGTTATCTTAAGCAAAGATATCAGCTATAGTGAAGATATTTATCTGATGTGTTATGAGAGACATATGCACGACATGGAAGGAAAATATAGGGTTCCTCAAGCTCAAGTGTTTTCTGAGGAAAGGATTGCCATGCATAAGTAATGGTATTTTTCTGCAACTAGCCTTTTCTGTTTGCCTTAGTTTGCTGTCCTTCATGTACACTGGGAATGAAATGTAAGGAGGCTGATAATGAGAACATGTAATCAAACAATATGAAACAATTTGATTCCTCAAAAGAATTATGTTGGAAACATAATGCTTGGTTCCTTCCAAGCTTTGTTGGTTTTAGCTTATTATTTATAAGGCTAAAAGCTGCTTCCAGGAAGAAATGGAGATGAATACACTGTCAACAATCTAAGGATTATTCTCAGACTAACTGAAACCCACAAAGGTCAGAGATGTGAGCAACACTGTCTGCTTTTCTAAGACAAACTGTGAGTTAACTGTGCTGGGAAGAACTCACTGAAAGAGAGGAGAAACATGTACACAGAAATGCACAGATTTTTTTTTTTCAAGGTAGATGTACAAAGTAACTGTTTTCTACAGCAAAGTTAGGTCTATTTGTTTACCAAAAATAGTGAAGTCAAAAACTGATACAATGAGCACACTTTATGTTATATGGATTCAAATTTATTATTATACATACATCCAATTAAATCCACAAATACTTGTTTCCCAGAGAAATAAGACTATTATGCCTACAGTATATATGGATTGTAAGCATTATCTTTGTTAATCAGAAATCAATAGGACCTTACATTTGCACTTAACTTCCTGTGGCTTTATGACTTCAATGGGAAATTTGACAACAAAAAACAAATTTATGATTCGGTATTATGTTGGTGTGTACTGCAAAAAGTGGAAGATCTGATCTGTGAGATTACTCAGCCTTTTATGAAACCCTTGCATCAAGAAAGATAATGTTCAAAATACGAACCTACCTAGTTAGGTATGTGCCAGTTAAAATAAATTACATACACAAAGAGGTACTGAGGCGAGCATCTATTGCATGATAGCAAAAGCAAGTTACACTATCTCGGTTCATCATGTAACCATTAAAACTATAGAGAGTAATATTTTTCAGAAGAATTCATATAGATTACTCCAGCTCTAAGTGAAAGATTAATCTCTTCAATAAATCATCCTGAAGTTAATTATTCCCAACTGACTTAAAAGATCCATGCTGAAGCAGGAATTTTTAATTGCATTTTAAGTGATTCATTCCTTTATACAGTCATTACATGTGTATATGATCAGTTTCTTAGATGACCAAAATGTTAATTAGTGAAGGTTTTTGAGTTCATTAGAAGGCCTATACAAGGTGGGCACTCACCAGTTTGCCCACACCACCGTATTGCCTGAAACCAGGCTTCAGCAAGGATCTTCTGCAGTCAACAGTTCATGGTCTGCTATGTTAACTGCATTTTGCAGCATTCTGTATTTATTTGCTACTGCAGAACTAATTCGGAGCAGAGCCAGCTTCAGATTTCAAAGTGGTTTTTTTCCCCAGGAAATTACTTTTCAGGGTGAATATAAAAATTTTATTCTTTCAATGAATAGTTATGACTGAGTATTCTGGGCTTGTCTACTTTTCAGAACTTTTTATAATATAATGCAATCTCTCTTAACAGGGAAATCTCTTCCTGTTTTTGATGGTCAGAACAGAACTTGCAATCAGTAGACTGAGCCACCTTTTTAGTTTATTACTGGACAGTAAGGGTCAAAGCTAGGGATTGAAAGGGTTAAAAACTGGTTTTTGGACAAGTCTACATATTGCACCATTTGAAAACAGTACAAAAAACAACTTGCAGTGCATGAACCTGAGGTTTAAAATGCAAATACTTTTGAAGAACTGTCTGGTCTTATATACTCCCCTAGATACCTGCTATATGGGTATTCTGAGAAGGACAGTAAAAAGACTTTTGGTCTGATCCAGTTCAGCTCCTAATTTCCAGACCATAAATTGCAGGAGTGTGTATAAAGACATCAATGTAACTACATTTGTGAGCTCTACAAGGAACAAAGAGAACATGAGAAACCACATGGAAGATGAAAATAGCTTAAGACTGACCAGAGGCAGGAAATGGCAAGGAATTACCAACTAGACAGGGGCTCTTTGCCCTGGGAAAGTGAAGATTTAGGGGGACATTATGACAGAAGGCTAAAAAATAGCCATGTAAGTGAGAAGGTGAAGAAGGAATGATTCTTTTTCTATATAAGAACTATGTTTGTCAAATAAAATTGTGTGGGAGGTTGAAAACAAAAAGGGGAATTAAGCCCTTTAACATGATATTGCTGAAGTCTTAGAATTCTCTGCTGCAAGATGCTGAAGATTGCATAAGTTCACAGGTGTTTGAAAATAACCAAATAAAGTCAGGGGCTAGAAGTCCACCAAGCATTATGAGATACAAGGACAAAGCTACTGGTTTAGAATCAGAAAATGGGAGTAGGAAATACCATTACATGTTTGCTTTACATTTGTGTGCCTCTGCAGTCTTCCGTTACTTCTCCCCTTCTTGCCTAAACTTCCTTATTGCTCACTTGGAGAAAGACAATACTGGACTAAATGAATCTGTTACCTGACCTGGCACACTTATTTCTAGAAGCCCCTTGTTCAACTCACATTTCTCTTCATTTGTTTTACCCCTGAACTACACAAGCCGTTGAACAGTTGAGTACTTAAAATTTCAGATAGTAAAAAGATGCCCTTCCCTGTCACAACACATTTGGAACTTTCTCCTCAGCCATTGGGTTTCAGCTCTAAGAATCCAAAGAATTGTAAAAGATGCGGACAGATGAAAAATTGAAAGATGTCAGTGGTTGCTTTAATATTTAAATAAAACAAATACACGCAAAAATCCCAATGTCCTTAAGCTAGGGCTAGGGATGTTCATGAAAACTCTGTGGTACCTCTCAGACCTACAGCTCCTAATTAGGTCATTGTCAGCCTTGCCTACTCCTACCTCAGTCTAGGTTCAGTCTCCGCTGGGATCATACTTCACTTTGCTAAGCCCTACAGTATGGTTGGTAAACTCTGCAATGGGGTACAGGGCTCTGGAATGCATTACACTCAGCAGCAGCAAGGTCCCAGGGACTCTGCTGGAAATGCTGGCTTCACTAACGCTGTCAGGAGTGAAGGGGAAGGCAATTAGGGTAACCTAAGCCCCCACAAAGATAGCAGGGTTGTGATGTCACTGGCAATTAAAGGAGAGAAAACAGGACTCTGAGAGTGAAAATATCACAGAAAGTCAAGCTCTTTGTCTACCTATACAACAGAATGGTTCTGCTGTTAAAAAGTCAGAATAAATTCTGATCCGTAGTGCTCCAGTAAATGTTTATATACTGTAAAGGTTTACAAAGAAATAATTCTGTTAGTGTTCTTCCTGGTTACGCACCTGCATCATATAATGAAAAAAATAGATTACAATGTCTTTGTTGTACTACATTGTTCTATAACTGAGAATTAGGTTGTGTTTCATTTTAAGTATTTTTGAAAGATACAGATAATTACAGCTCTTACTAACAGCACTGAGGCAAATGTGAATTCTCAGGTGGGCTTTTAAGCCTCATCTCAGCATGTTTGATGTAGAAACAAATATTAAAAGTACTCTAGTATTTTTTGTCAATGCTTTCCCGAATAAATTCTATTAAAAATACAGATTCTTTTGGTCTTTCATGCGGAAAGTATAATGAAAGCAATTTTAATCTTAAAATGACTCATTGAGATGCCAAAGATTAAATTAGAGATATCAACTACCAATCCTTTTCTCATTTACTTGCAGTTGGTCATACCAATCTTCAGACAATATATGTGAAGTAAGTCATCTCTACTATTTCCATTACTGTGTTATGACACAATTTGGCAGATTTTTACCTCAATTGCAAAAACTAATGGTGGGCCATACACATTCAGAATGATATGTGATCCCCAGCAACCGTAGGGCAGCAAAACAAAAAAATTTGTTATTTTCTTCAATAAGTGAAGGAAAACTGCATGCATTATGGAAATGGGAGTTTAGTGCAGTATTTGACTGGAAAAGGACAGGTCCAGTTCCTTTTCAGCTACTTCACAAAGGTATTCTATCATATGAAACAATATCTAACGTAGACATTTTTGAGCTGAAGAAAGGGCAAATGAAACAGAGAAAAGAGAACTAAAGTCTGCAGCAAAATATTGTCTCTAAGGGAAGATTTTTTTTTCCATCCACATAAACACTTGAATAATTACTCATCAGATCTTCAAACTGGAAATTTGCAAAAAGCTGTTGAGTGTGTTTTTCAGTAGTATAAAGAGCTAAAGCTCTTCAGAGTCTCAATTACATCCTTGGAGGAGCTATAAAAAATGAAAACATGCAGATTGTTCCAATCTATGAGAACACCTTCATTTACTACTTACTTGTCAAATGGAATAAACTACCAATGATGACGATTGCAAAGTTTTAGATAAATAAAATATGCTCAAAAGTGGGAAAAAAAATTTACTATCAGGTAGCTGCAGCTTTTCTGGGTGAGCTAATTATTCATGTAGAGACATTTTCTAAATCTGTCACTTCAGACAGTAATGGCTTCTAATTCTAGAAAGCCATTTGCCTAGAGCCGTAGTTGCTATTGCTCTAACTTAGCAACAAACCCAGTGCAACCTCCACTTCTTCAGCTGAACAAAGACACTTGGCTCTCACCAAGTACCTCTGTGTCACCGGCTCATTTTTATATGCCTCACATGTAGAGCACTTAACCATGGAACAGCTGGCTCAGAACACTGTTAGGTTAATATCAATTTACCTTCCCTGTCCTGGTAGCAACGTTTTCAACAGAAACAGGCCAGAACTAACACCTGCTATACAAACACGCCTGGTTTACAGGTATGTTCAGTCCATGCCCAGTTTTGCAGCTCCAGCATAACACTGTGTTATTCATTCTTATACCCTTCATGCCTTAAGGCTTCAGCAGCAGATACTATTCAAGGAAGTCTTTGCAATCTACTTTTCACAAAATCACCTTTCTTTAAGCTCAGGCCTAACTTCCACTATAAACAGAGTGGGTTTTAAACCTAGGCTTCAGAATAAACGTGTCTGCACGCATTTCCTACATAGAGGTGAATGCAAGCTGGAGCTCAGCAAAAAGGATAAAGATGGCATTCTGTGGAAACTTTTTCTCCAGACTCTGTCACCAAAGTTTATCCTCTTTCTTCCTGTCCCATACCAAAATAGAGCCTTTTGAAGACTGAGGTGATATTTGCTTTCTTCCAGTCCTCAGGTACCTCTCTTGATCACCATGACCTTCCAAAGATGATCATGAGTAACTTTGCTATGGTATCTGCCAGCTCTCTCAGCACTCCTGGATGCATCCTGTCAGGGCTTATGGACTTGTGGATGTGCATTTGCCTGTGTGTTCTCTAAACCAAACCTGCTTGACTACAGGAAAGTCCTTCAACATCCCTTTACCCTAGTCTCCAGCGTCAGAGATTCCTGAGGGCTGGTCTAGCCAGTGAAGATGGATGCAAAGATTGAGTTCAGTTACCCTGCTTTCTCTGCACCCTCTGTTACCAGGGCGCCCTCTCCATTTAGTAACAGAACCACATTATCCTTAGTTGTTAATGATGTATTTGAAAAAGCTCTTCTTGTTGTCCTTGACATCCTTGGCTGGATTTAATTCCAGATGGACTTGGCCTTCCTTGTCTCATTTCTACTCAACCTGACAACCTCTCTGTATTCATTCCAAGGGGCCTGACCCTGCTTCCATCTCCTGTGTACTCCCTGCTTACATTTGAGTTGTGACAGGAGTTCCCTGTTCATCCATGCAGGTCTCTTGCCCTCTTTGCCCAATTTCTTGGTCATCCTTCTTGAGCCTGGAGGAAGTGATTTCTCGTTCTAGAAATCAATGTTCCCTGCAGGGCCCATTCCTATGGGATTCTTCCAAGAAGATCCCTGAAGAGACTAAAGTCAGCTCTCCTGAAGTCCATGGTGGCAATCTTACTTGCTGCCCTGCTTCCTCCTCACCCAATGCTGAACTCCACAATCTCTTGGTCACAATAGCTAAGGCTGCTCCCAACCTTAACATCTCCAGCAAGGCCTTCCCTGTGGGTTAGTATGAGGTTAAGTGGCACACCGTTCCTTGTGGGATCCTCCACTACCTGGGACAGGAAGTTGTCATCAGTGCTTTCCAGGAACCTTCTGGACTCCTTTTGCTTCTCTGGACTGTGTAGCTGCTCCAGCAGATGTCAGGGTAGATAAATCCCCCACAAGAACCAGTGCCTGTGACTTGGAGGCTGCTTCCAGCTGTCTGTAGAAGGCCTCATGCACTTCCTCCTCCTGCCCTGGTGGCCTGTAGCAAACACCCACAGTAGTGTCACCCTTTCTAGTCTGCCCTTTTATCCTAACCCACAAGCTCTTTTTACATAAAAACCCACCAGTACTGTGTAGGTTTTTCTGCATACAAAAACCAGAAGAACATTCAAAATGCATTTCTTCTCATGACCTTTCCTTACATAAGGAAAATCAGCAAAGCATATTGCCTTTGCATAGTATATTTACAGCATACAATTCCTTATTAAACTCACACAAAGTAAGTGCTTTGCCACGTACTTAAAAACGGGTTTGTGATACAGTACTCTGAGGTGCTCTGTGGGCTTTACTGAGATTTTTATGTTTTTCTTATTCTGAAATTATTGTCCTGTGTTTGAGAAATGTCTGTGGGATACGTACTTCATCTTGAGGTAAACATTCAGTATTGAGGAACTGCTGTTCCAGAAGAGAAATGCTCTGACCACAGGAAAAGTTTACTTGATTGAAACCAGTTTATTCAGAACTATCTCTTCTGGTATTCCATATAAAGGGAATGACTTGCTGATTTCAGCCAGCGACTTTTTTATTTCCCTTTGCTGCTATCAAAATTATGATCAAAAGAAATTTCACATTGTCTACGGATGCTAATTTTAAAGAAACATTTTTTCCTCTAATNCGTGTCTGCACGCATTTCCTACATAGAGGTGAATGCAAGCTGGAGCTCAGCAAAAAGGATAAAGATGGCATTCTGTGGAAACTTTTTCTCCAGACTCTGTCACCAAAGTTTATCCTCTTTCTTCCTGTCCCATACCAAAATAGAGCCTTTTGAAGACTGAGGTGATATTTGCTTTCTTCCAGTCCTCAGGTACCTCTCTTGATCACCATGACCTTCCAAAGATGATCATGAGTAACTTTGCTATGGTATCTGCCAGCTCTCTCAGCACTCCTGGATGCATCCTGTCAGGGCTTATGGACTTGTGGATGTGCATTTGCCTGTGTGTTCTCTAAACCAAACCTGCTTGACTACAGGAAAGTCCTTCAACATCCCTTTACCCTAGTCTCCAGCGTCAGAGATTCCTGAGGGCTGGTCTAGCCAGTGAAGATGGATGCAAAGATTGAGTTCAGTTACCCTGCTTTCTCTGCACCCTCTGTTACCAGGGCGCCCTCTCCATTTAGTAACAGAACCACATTATCCTTAGTTGTTAATGATGTATTTGAAAAAGCTCTTCTTGTTGTCCTTGACATCCTTGGCTGGATTTAATTCCAGATGGACTTGGCCTTCCTTGTCTCATTTCTACTCAACCTGACAACCTCTCTGTATTCATTCCAAGGGGCCTGACCCTGCTTCCATCTCCTGTGTACTCCCTGCTTACATTTGAGTTGTGACAGGAGTTCCCTGTTCATCCATGCAGGTCTCTTGCCCTCTTTGCCCAATTTCTTGGTCATCCTTCTTGAGCCTGGAGGAAGTGATCTCTCGTTCTAGAAATCAATGTTCCCTGCAGGGCCCATTCCTATGGGATTCTTCCAAGAAGATCCCTGAAGAGACTAAAGTCAGCTCTCCTGAAGTCCATGGTGGCAATCTTACTTGCTGCCCTGCTTCCTCCTCACCCAATGCTGAACTCCACAATCTCTTGGTCACAATAGCTAAGGCTGCTCCCAACCTTAACATCTCCAGCAAGGCCTTCCCTGTGGGTTAGTATGAGGTTAAGTGGCACACCGTTCCTTGTGGGATCCTCCACTACCTGGGACAGGAAGTTGTCATCAGTGCTTTCCAGGAACCTTCTGGACTCCTTTTGCTTCTCTGGACTGTGTAGCTGCTCCAGCAGATGTCAGGGTAGATAAATCCCCCACAAGAACCAGTGCCTGTGACTTGGAGGCTGCTTCCAGCTGTCTGTAGAAGGCCTCATGCACTTCCTCCTCCTGCCCTGGTGGCCTGTAGCAAACACCCACAGTAGTGTCACCCTTTCTAGTCTGCCCTTTTATCCTAACCCACAAGCTCTTTTTACATAAAAACCCACCAGTACTGTGTAGGTTTTTCTGCATACAAAAACCAGAAGAACATTCAAAATGCATTTCTTCTCATGACCTTTCCTTACATAAGGAAAATCAGCAAAGCATATTGCCTTTGCATAGTATATTTACAGCATACAATTCCTTATTAAACTCACACAAAGTAAGTGCTTTGCCACGTACTTAAAAACGGGTTTGTGATACAGTACTCTGAGGTGCTCTGTGGGCTTTACTGAGATTTTTATGTTTTTCTTATTCTGAAATTATTGTCCTGTGTTTGAGAAATGTCTGTGGGATACGTACTTCATCTTGAGGTAAACATTCAGTATTGAGGAACTGCTGTTCCAGAAGAGAAATGCTCTGACCACAGGAAAAGTTTACTTGATTGAAACCAGTTTATTCAGAACTATCTCTTCTGGTATTCCATATAAAGGGAATGACTTGCTGATTTCAGCCAGCGACTTTTTTATTTCCCTTTGCTGCTATCAAAATTATGATCAAAAGAAATTTCACATTGTCTACGGATGCTAATTTTAAAGAAACATTTTTTCCTCTAATTCCCTGTAATTTAATGCTGCAAATGAAAAAGTGGAAACTATTTAAGAAAATATCAAGAGAAAAATGGAGAGCACGACTGTATGGGTTATAGTGAGGGAATTATAGCCAAGGTCAAGTTTAAAACTACAATGGGGCCTTCTCTTGAAGAGTAGCCTGATGAACACAAAGTAAGAGAAAAGCTACTACAACCTATTGCTTTTAATGTTGAGTGTTTGTTATTTATCCAGACAGTATCAGCCTTCACACACCATGAATTTGTGGGGTGGGTAGGCAAAGTGTGCAAGCTCTAGGAACTGAGGTTGAGAGTAACGGCACTCTTACTTTGCCACAAGCCTTTACCACAGCTGAATTCCATGCTGTCCATCTGATTTCCATACCAGTTCATAAATACTGGAAGCAGGGCCTCCGAAAAAAGGAAATACCAACTCCAGTGAGTGCAAGTCCAAGTAAGAACAAAGGAATGACCTGTGTGCCATGTGTGTAATGTTCTTAGGTTACTCTGTAAATGGAGTTTAGGAATAATAGTATTTAATGAAGAAGCAACTTTTATATGTGTTGAAAGAGTGTTAGGAAAGACATTAGAAAATACTCCTCTGGTATCCATCTAGGTATTCTTTGTACAGGTACCACAATAGATAGTAAGAGATTAAATAGTCAAAACACAAAGTTACATGATGGTATAAATTCACACTAGCTGCATATTAAGACACTTACGTTTAAAAATACTCTATTTCTAAATCCGAGGTTACAGGTTCAGCAAACAACTGCAAATGTAAAGTCCTGAAAGTACAAAAGAGAATACTGTTTTTGTCAAAGTTCTTGTTAACATCCTGTAGTGACAGCACATTTTCTTGAGATCAACAGGACTTACAGTCATCCAGTACATCCTGGGACAGGATCCAGATAGCTGCTATTAAAAAGTCATAAAGTCTAAAATGGAAAGAGAAGGCTATACCAATCTGTATAAATCAAAGCTATAAATTCCAAATACTGTACTAACTGCATTGTATAAATTTAATAAGGTAAGAAAAAAGAACACAAAGAAAGTAGTAGTCAGCATGATTACAAATGAAATTATTTAATTTTATTTGGAACAATGTGAAAAATTGTAGGGATTCTGTACTAGATAGAATTTGTAGGCTTGTTAGTTCAGGAGAAGTATAAACATTTTGCTCTTCGGGTCTGTTAGGAATAATGATCAATTTCCCTTCCAAAACTAATCAAAAAAATATGAGCAATAAGTATTTTTTTCAATCATGTCTGGCCAATTTATATCTGGTATGTTTACAAGCCTGTGTAATTACTAATGCAGCCTTCTCAAAAATCTCAGATCCCTGGGGAAGCTCCAAAGGACTGGAAAAAACCATGGACTGTTTGGACCATGGTTAAAAGAAAATTGGGTAATTTAGGAACTTCAGGCCTGCCAAGCTGACAATCAATGCTTAGCCATCCATTCATGTGGTTGGAAAACTACCCATCCAATGTAATAACTAGTGAAAATGATACTGAACATTCATGTCACAGTGATGTCCATCAACGCTGACACATAGAAAATAGATCCACTTTTACTAGGCTTTGTTCCTTAGTTGTTAGAAGTTAAACTGTGGCATAATGTTTAATAAGAAAACATTTTAGGCAGTCCCCTGCATTTTGTCTGATAACTGGGAGAGAATTCTGGAGACAGAATACAGGTGCTCACTGTTTACTGAATATAAACTCCAGTGACACTTGAACCCCTAGGCCTGCTGATTCAAACCTTGAAGAAATGAATGGAAAAAACCAGAGGATAGGACAATGTTACTTTTCTTCGGTGAATTCCCTTCTTAGAATGAGACATATCTGAAATCAGAAGTTCAAAAGACATTGATAAATTGAAGAGGATTTAGAGAAGAGACAGGAGATGACTAAAGGAGTGAAAAACATGCCTTACTGACAGACCACAGAAGCTCATTCTGTTTAGATATCAGGCGGCTCCTCCTGATACTAATAACTCCATTATGCTGTGAGCCCGTTCTGGGAGCCCATCCAGCTGAAAGTAGGCCTGCCTTTTCCTGTTTGCTTGTTCCAAGGTTTCCATCTACACCAGGTCCCTGAACTGGTCCACTCCATGGCCACATCAGCAGTGCCAACACAAAACTGGTTACAGGGAGAAGTGGCAGGGAACTGAAGGGAATTACTGGACAATTCATGCCCACATCTTGATCAATGGAACTACTTCTGTATGTACCCTCCTGCAGAACACTCGCTACAGCACCATGGTGTTGATTGCAGACCCTTCTGGGTGAAAGCCAAAGCTGGTGGCATTCACAGCCTAACAATTAACCAGGCACTGTGATGTCTTCCTTTGCACAAGCAGTATCATCCATGAAGTTAGATGACAGTCCAAGAAATTTCACTGACTGATTTGAAGACTCTGTTAGGGGAAGCCCTACAGTGTATGATATGTTGGACAGCAGACCATATGATCTGGACATTTCTTTCTGTCCTCAAACCCTAGGAAGTGGTGTGTTGGAAAACATCCAATCTGATAATTGTCAAGCTGGAACTTCTCTTCCAAAAAAAGAAACAGTGGTGCATTTGTATACATATATTCTTAATCTAACATTTTCTAAAGAAATTGAACTGTTTGGTCCAGTTACCTGCAGGTAAGTGCTCTTCAATCTCTAGCATGATACAAATGAGTCCAAGAGGATAAGCATGCTAGTGCTCCAGAAAAACTGATAAAGTTATCATTCTCAACTTAAACACAAAAGGTGCCTTTACCCAGCGTCAGTATAGTTCATGCAGCACTTTTCATGGTTTATTTAGACCACAAAATTTTAAAGAACTGTAAAACTCTTCTTAAGTGAGTCATCCTTATTGTCCCTTTAGTGGCACGGCAGATAAACTATTAGACAGACTACTGTAAACAGCTGAATCTTTCCCAAATTCCAACAATGCCTTGAGACGGCAGATAAAGCACAGACTGTGAAAGCAAACCCTGGAAATAAGTGGGTCAGAAGTCTCGGGGAGAAGTGGTGCCAATTTGTGGCTGTTGGGCTGCACGGAGCCTACCAGAATACAAATGCTTTCCCTTTATTCAGACAAGGCACCAGCAGCAGGACCGTGCTGGCTCAGGGTCATGGCCAGGAAGGAAGCGAGGCACAGCGGGCAGCTGTGGTCAGGGCCCGTGGTAGTCCTGGGGCCTGGGACTCAGCTGCCCACCCAGCTTGGTTCTGACTGCACAAGGGACCACAGCAGGAAGAGATTGCTGTGGAACAGCTGGGAATCACTGCAAGACCTCCTGGTGCTTGTAGCTTTCAGAAATAATTCATGCCTTGAGCTGTCAGCCATAGGAAGATGTGGAAGAGAAGTTTACAAGGTGGAGAAAATTAGGAGTGTTTGTGAAAGACTATAAATTTGAGGGGAAAGTGCATCATTTGTATCCTTTACCAAAAAAAAAGTCATTCTTGGTACAGTCTCTGCCCTTTTAAAGGGAAAAACTTTAACTTCAGGCTTCTAATAATCACAGGCTTTGTTGTAATATGAGGACAGAGATTGTCACTAAGCTAATTTGGAAAATATGTCAAAACCAAACTACATCCAAATCTGTGGAAGTCTACATAGTTATGAATATATGCTTTGCTAAAGGACCACTTATTATGTGACCTTAAAGTTCAGCCAAGACCAGAAAAACAGACAAAACTGAGATGGCAACATTGTAGGTGATTTCAGTTATCTCTCAAATCAAAAAGACAGGTTGTTCTCATCACACCAGCACTGCATTCCCTCCTCAAGAATGTGGGAAAAGACTGGAGGACTTTTTCTTTATTTTTTTTTTTTAGTAACAGCCTGCTCCTTAATAAATTAACCAAGGCTCTGTCTTCACCTCGAAATTACAAATTAAAAACATGGTCTTTATCAATGGACCTGTTTTTGTCATCACTGTCCAGATATTCTGGTCTCAACTTCTTTGGCCGAACTTCAATGAATCTACACTTACTTAAATTCTAGGTTGAGAAAATGGTTAAGTAGCCAAGGGTAAGTCAGAGGCTACATGGAGCTGAGCACTCTAATCCTAGTGGTTCCATGATTCTATGATTCCTATTTGCTCCCATGTGAACTTGCCTACCTTTTGTATTATGTTGAAACAAAAAGGATGATAAAATGTTAACTCGAAGGAAGATGTACCGCTAACATTGTCGTTTCCCAGCTGCTAAACACTGAGCGTTTTTGAAGGAGAAAAACAAAATAATTTCTCTCATCCAGATGATACGAAATAAAACCTAGAACAAGCAAATGTCATCAAGGACTTTAGCTTCCCAGGGCAGGTTGGGTTTGCAAGATGGGCGTAATATGTGAGTGTGTTACTTGGATTCCACAGAAAAATATCTTTGATTTCTTGTGACACCAAGAATTTTTTCCAAACTGCTTGAAGCTGCTCCCACTTTGTGCAAGAATATTTCCTAGCCTTTATTTCCTCACAAGGAAATAGACCTGCTTCAAATCCCCAACTCACAGTTGCCAACAACTTTGACAGAAGTATAAAATGCTCCATAGTGTGGGCTAAAAAACTTGCAGAGCAAGAAACTTGTAACAGAGTTTAATTTTATTCCAGTTTGAGCACAGTGGAGAGTAGAATGGGGAAGAAATGTGATAATTTGACCAGCTATGGTTTTGACTGTCACAGCAGTTGTGCTGAGTTTTTCCAACAGACTATTTGCAATGGTGGCATTACTACATCAGCAGTCATACATATCAGTTTTGTTTAGCAGCAGGGGAAAAACACATGCCGCTCATTTTAATGAAAAACAAAATTAGCATTCAGTTTCATAGAACTAAGTACTTTCTAAATAAATAACACATTAGCACTAATATTTCATTGAAAACTATACTGAAGAGTTCCTACAATAAAAAAAAAAAAGAACAAAAAACAGCCCTGCCCTGACACAAACCAAGTCTTTGGAAAGTATTTTCCTGCACACTTTGATTCACCCTTGGAAAAGCTGAAGAAATTAGGAGTCTGTAAGTATTTTTAAGACATTCTAGTGTACGCATTAGTTTGACTGACTGGCAAGAGCTGCAAAAGTAAGAGTGACCATCTGCCTTCTCACTCTGTAGGGATTTAGTACACTCAGACTATATAGACAGTGCCAGGTATAAATCACAGTATTCTGTTAGCCTTGTTTCCTACTGAAATAAGGCTCATGGCACTTGCATTGTCCATTTGGGTGGACATCAGTCCCCCTTAACTTCTGAGTTGATGGGTAATTTAAACACAATCAAAAGAACTGAAAAACCTCACAGCTGTTACGTTCTTACAAATTCTATGAATACTGATGGCTGGGTAAGGGAAAGGAATGACCTCCTTTCTTATATTATTGCAGATAACAAAGCACTCAAATACCATCAAGCTGTCAAATTAAACAGTTGATTAAACTTCCTTCACCCAGTTCCTTTGTAGTATAACCATGATACCCAAGAAAGAACTATTAAATTATAATCCACTCCACACATGGATTACACTAACAAATCACTACTAATTTTCTATGAAGCTGACCACAGGTTTAGAAGAGTTTGCTAGATATCACAGGGTAGCTAATTCTCTCACATCATGTATTACCTTAGGTATTAATATTTCTTTCATTAAATGAGCACCGTATTCCATGTTATTATTCTCTGGCTTCATAAAAAACATCAAATAATTTGACTTCAACAACTACTCAGTGCTATTCAAATTAAGCTGTTCAATCACTATTTCTTCCTGAGGACTGACTGACCAGTACTACAAAAATTCTCTGTGATGCTTAAAAGGAAATTATGCAGTCTGAGTATTATACATTTCTGTTTATCTTGCCACGGGTGTTACTAGAGGGCTCTGTATACATAATTTTCTTTGTGTTTCTGCTTTACACATTAGTTTGGAGTCTTTGCTGAAGTTACAAATATGATACTGTGGGAGAACAAAGCTAACATCTGCACAGAGAATGAAAAGGACAGCATAAACCACACAACTGAGTTAATATTTAAAGAACAAAAATTTAATTTGGTATGCAACTTTTTCCTAGGAGGATCTTTATTTTCAATGCTATACATGTGAAAATAAGAATGAATAAGTGGCTCATTATCTACATGTATAAAAATATAAACATCCTATCAAACATATGCAAAATCACCCTTCATGTTATGCATCACTGAAAAGACCTACGCCTTAACTTCTAATTAAAAGAAAGACTGCCCTTGTGGGTTTTTTAATAGCACTTGTAAATGCTACTGCATTCAGCCGTAAGTACATGAACTGTGAACAGCAACAGCTACAAAATGTATACACGACTCCAGTATTGTGCCTTTATGTTTTTGTATGTTTTCATGTCAGCAAGTCCGCAGAGTCATTGTGTTTATCCATTCTTCGAGCTCTCAGTAGAACAGACCAGCAAAACTCATTGACTTTGCCTTGAGCATCTTTTCTTTTTTAAAAGTTTACTGCTATTACTAAGTAATGGTTCAGAAAAATACCATCTTCTGTGGCAAAGCATCAAATAACTATTATATTTATGGCACCATCATTTTAAGCCTGCTGACAATACTGATGAGTTATCAGTAAATTAAAGGCCCATTTCCTAACACTAATAACGCTTAAAAGTTTTTAGCACAAAGACTAAAAGAAATCCTGTTTATATTACATCCATTTTTACGTAAAAAAATGAGAATTACTGGGTCGTCTGCCAGGAAAGGGATAGGCAACATTAATCAAAAGACAGGCAATCTTTGTTTTAGAGATGCATTCAGCCACCTGGAAGATTCACATTCAAGCAAATATGTCATCGATTTCAGTTCTACAAGCTGATGATACTCATATTCAGTTTTTCCATAGAAACAGGTATAAGAAACCAGTAAAACATTACCATGTTATGTACATAACATAATGTGAAAATGCTCAGCTAGATACATTATGAAATCCTGTAGCACTAAAATGATTAAAAAACTAAATGATTCATGTAAAATGTTTATATACTGTATATATATGTACACTAAATCACAAGGTCAATTTAAAACTGCCCCTATTCATAGCCCCTATGATGGATTTAGTAAGCTACCAGATTCTTAAAAAAAGAAAGCTATCTAGAGCAAATTTGAACACTTTACTGAAAACTGATTTTATACAAAATCTTAAAAAACATACTTCAGAGTTACTTAACAGAAACTAGAAAAAGACGGTCGTTACTCTTGAGAAGGGCACTGTAAAGACCTAGTAGCTGTGATCAATGTCTTCTTATTTGTGGTAAAAGTTAAGCACAAAGAAGTCATCTCAGAGTAAGGCATAGGACAAACAGACTTCATTCCATCCTCAGGTGTATTGGCCTCTCACTGTATCTTATTGCTCATCTAATTTGGCAGGTTTACATTTCTATCCTTTTAAAAATACTCCATAATACAACTATCTACAAATGGACAGTATCCAGTGCTTTCATATGCACATCTTCAATTTAATCATGTTGATAAACAATCTTGCTACTATTAGAAAAAAGAAGCCATGGTGATGCAAATTATTTTCAGTTTTATGTTGTTGTGCATGCACTTAATGAAAGACCAAGTGAACAGAGACTGAGCACTGAAACTCTATAGAAATGTCACTATAGCTGTTTCCAAAGGAATTGGGGATTTTTAAAAAAGCCCTACTGTGAAATTCTTTGGTCAGAATACAGGTGCTAGCAGTGTTTCTAAATTTGGAGTTAGAACTAGAATTATTGTTCAAGAGTTTTAAAAACATAACTTCAAGCCTTTAATATGTACTGCTAAATTCTTCAGCACTTCAGATATATTTAGGATATTTTTCTGTGATGGTCTGAACAGGCTATACACATTCTTAAATCAAGTTTAGGCTTTTAAAGGGAAGCGCTTTTATACTCCAGACTTCAAGAATTTATTAGAAAGAGCTGCTCAATCTCTGTAAAACCTGCGGCTCAGATCATCTGTTCCAAAGCAGACTCTGACTGCCTCCTCTGGGAAAGACTGTTATTCAGCAGTAACAAAATACAGCTCAGAAGAGGTAATTTCCCCTGAAGAAAGTTGGCATCATTCTTGTTTTTCTAAGGACAGGGTTCAATCCTTTCTAAGAAGCACTAAGTTTGTCTAGGAAGAGGTACACAACTCTTAGCAGTGTCAGTGCCCAGATAACACTGCTATGAAAACTAAGGAAATGGTTCTTTAAAAAGTGATTCTTGTCATCTGTTGGCTTCAGAGTTTTACAGCACTAAGATGACAAAAAGTAACAAGGGTGCTCTTGATGACAGTTATAATGTACATCTGCACTAATTCAACATACATGATTTCAGCTTCCCAGGATCCAGACCCTACCTTTACTCAGGCAAGCCTGGCTTCACCTCACTCCCATCATTTTGAGGGTGTTTAAGGAAATATGCATTGAGATTTCTGTCCATACATTACAGTAGGGACATACTGTCCATACTGTAACTTCAAAAGAATTATAAGGACTGCAGACCACCCATGGAAGTTACAATTCACAAGCACTTTAATTTTTCAAAGTGTCGTTGTTTTACCTCTCAAGGGAATAAACACGTCTCTGAGGACACTTCATAGTTCAAATGGTTGGTTATCCAGCAAATCTGTCCTTTCACATCAGCCTTACATGCTCGCTGTGCAGGCCCTGGTCCAGTTTAACAGCTCAGAGAGAGGAGTTTAGAGACATGGGGAGCAAAGAGGGGAGATGGGAGCAACCAGTTGTGAAGGGACACATGCATGCCTCCTGCAAAATTACTCATCTCAACAGATAAAGTATGAGCCAGTGCAAACCCCTTGCAGTCAGGCTTCCCTTCTATGTGACAGTCCTTCACAGACAGGCATCACTTTGATGGGTGGGGGAGGGAGGAGTTAAAATGGACCATTTGGGGTCTGCCCACCAAGGCAAACTCCCTCATAAGGGTACTGGGATGGGAAAAGACAGCCATTTGTCATGCCATCTTCAACAGAAGTTGCTCAAAGCAACTTTAAAATTTCTCAGCCCCTAACTGGATGATTTTTAAAATGCCCCACCCTGACAGAGCTCAGCTCTGTTTGGGGAGAGGGACAAAAACTGGGTGCACATGCATGCTTTTGTGGGACCAGCATTTGTCTACTCCCAATATTTCTCTCCTTCCTTGCTACCAACACAGCTACTGGGAGATGTAGGAGGGAGGGTGAAGGCGGGAGCCAGGATATGGTGGCTGATCAGGGACGTGGTGGCCAAGCAGGGACACGACAGCCGAGGCACACAACAGAGTGACCTCCTGCCCCCGGGGCCGTCAGGAGGTGCTGCAAGAGGGGTGGGGGCTGCGCCGGGGCTGGCCCGCCTTGTGCGTGGAGGCAGACACCGGGGTGAGAAAAGCACAGGGAGACACAGCCCCGCATCACATCCTCCTTCCTTCGGGATGCGAGGGGACCGTAGGTGCGAGGGGGGTATGCAGGGCCGGCTGTCTTGTCCCCACGCCACGGGCTGGGCGGATGCTCAGTCCCGGCAGAAAACATACTCGGTGTAGCTGGTCCAGATCTTGTCATCGGCAGGACCGCCCTGCTCGGGGGCGAAGGCGCAGGTGCCAGTGGAGGAGCAGGCGGCCATGCGGAAGCCGGCCTCGGAAAGTCGGTCGAAGGCTTGCTCGAGGAAGTTGAACTTGAGGTAGTAGCGGGCAGTGTAGCGCTCGGGAGGGCGGTCGGGGTCGCGGCTCTCGTTCAAGGTCTCCCCGAAGACCTCTTTGGCCAGGGCCGTCTTGCCGCAGACAGTGATGCGGGCCACCCGCCGGAATTTGGCATCAGCCTGCGCCTCCCGCCCGATGGTGTAAGAGCCCCGGTAGCCGATGGTGATGTAGCCCGAGCGCCGCCCGCCCGCCCCGTCCAGCGACTGCGAGGGCGTGAGCAGCGGCCCGCCCGAGGGGCTGCGGCTGGCGGTGGGCGACGGGGCGGACGCCACGGCCCCGCCGCCTCCTTCCAGCGGCTCGGCCTCCAGG
>VZSE01011287.1:583397-627890 GCA_013398275.1 Promerops cafer
CGCAGCCCTGCGCTGCTGCTCGCCGGAGCCTCCCGCCCCGTCTGGCGCCGGAGCCGCGCTGCCGCTGCGCTCCCCGCGGCCGCTCCTCTGCCCGCCGCCGGACAAGCTCCTCCGTCGGGCTGCGAGCAGAGAGCCCGGGCGCTGCCGGCAGGGCCGTGTTTATGTAGCGCGGCCGCACCTCGCGGGAGGCGTGGGAGGCTGGCGGGAGGCAGAGCCGAGCGCACGGGGAGGAGAAGGGGACGGCCCTGCACTGACGCAGGGTCCCCCGTCGTCGTCCGTCCCCGTTTCTCCCCCCAACCCCGCCCCGGTTGCGGCGGGGGCCCTCTCCCCGCCTGGTGCGCGCCCGCCGGGCTCCCGTGGCCGTGGGCGAGCACCGCGGTGTGCGTCCAGCGGGGATAAAACCTTGGGGGTTCCGCCTCCCTCCCTGCCGCCCCCAGCCCTCCTGAGCGAGTCTTCGGCTCGGGCTCGCTCCTCGGCTCCTCCGAGACGTCCCGTTTTTCGCAGGCAGGAAAAGCCCTCTGTTTGCCCCGAGGTGCTGGAGCGGGCAAGCGGCGGGACGCTGCTGCTCTGCCGTAGGCGCTGTACCCCTGCTAATCTTCCTAAGGCTTGTCCCAGCCCTCTCCAAATGAGAACCCCTGCGAGATAACCGTGTCCCCTCCCTCCTGTCGCCTTCGCAGGAGAAAACGCGAGCCTGTGGTGCTGCCCGCTCTCGCCTCACGCTGCTCCCCGGCCCATCTCGGGCATGCAAGACACCCCCATCACTACGCAGGTTTTTAACGCCCTGAAGGACTCCGTAAACCCCCCCCGCCGATCCTCATTCCCGGTGGGAGACGCGACGGATCGCACCGTCGGGAGGCACCGGGAGCGCCGTCCAAGGGATGCTCCGCTGGCCGAGGGAAGACTCTGGTGGCGAGGGACACCTCGGGGCGGAAAGGGTCCCTTCCGGCTGCCTGACAAGCGGCACTGCACCGTGAGAGCCAGGCTCCTCGTGTCTGCCGGCATATTTGTGTATTTAGGTGCCCTTACAGCTCAGATTTAATTAGGATTAATTAGGTACATCGAGATCTGCGTGAAACATAAGCACCTATTTAACATGTGTTGGTAGAAAGCATTTAACTTGTTTCAGGCTTTTGCTTGAATTTAATCCACACTTCTGTGGCTCTTTGCAAGCAACAGTAGAGAGCTGCTGCCTTGATGCGTTCAGTTGCTGTCCTGTGGGAATTCAGTGTGATTTCTTCCTCGAGAGAACAGCTTGGAGGACAGGGAGGTCTGAGGAGTATGAAGACAATGGTCAGTGCTCTCCTTTCGTAGGGGTGAACGAAGCCCTGGACTGCCCCACTGCAGTGGTCTGTGAAGTAGAAATCAAAAGATGCAGAGGCAGGGGGTAGAAGTCCTTCAAAAGTTGAGAAGTGGGAAAGGAAGGAAAGGCAAGTTAGTTCTCAAGAAGCAAGATAAGTTTGCCCAAGAGAAGAAGAGGAAGAAGAGGGGGAGTTGAGAAACAGAAGTTTTGAAAAGGGAATGGATGGTAAAAAAGAATAATGTGTCTAGAGAGAACTGACATGGAGATCCTGTGGTCTAAGAAAGGAGACAGGGTGGTATGGGAAGAGTGGACACTCAGAATTTACAGGAATTTCATCTGAACAAGACTAAGAATATGGTAACAAAGATGTGGACCATTACTTTTTCCATGTTACCAGGACTTTGACCACCAAGTATTTTCATTTGTGGGAGTGAAGTGGCAAAGTAGGTTAATCTGATGCTTTGCTGACATTTTGTTACAAGAGCTTGTTTCTCTTTGCTTTCTTTTTATTTTTGGGGAGGTTTGGTTTTGGTTATTTTTTCAGTTGTTTGTTTTTTGGGGGTTTTTTTGAGAGAAGTAGAAGAGAGGTTAAAACAGTTCTGAAAGATGAGGGGAAAATGAAATAATCTTAAATTAAGTTGTTTTGCTACCCATTTAAGCAGCTGAGTTTGTTGCTAGAGGGAAAAAAAAAAAAGGGAAACTAATGTTACATGTAAAGCCACACACAGAATCTTTGTTTTCTTTCTGTATACTATTTCAGGGTCAATTCACCAGAGTAAAAGCACATGAAATTTTCACGTGGTGGTTTGCTGGTGACAGTTTTATGGAGTTGCTTTTACCTCTTGGTATCTTAATGTGGCATCTCCCCCCACATCACCCTGCTCCCGGCCATACTTAGCAAGAACCACCTCAAGAGCCTCCCACAGATTCGTATTTTAAACTCCACTTCCCTAGAGTGGGCTCTCAATTGAGAGCACTGTGATTAAACTGTGCACCCAGAGGATGAGATCATACAATGCTTGAGCAGGCGCTTATTCATAGCAGAATTTGCAGTGGAAGATTTTGTACCTACCAGCAGGTGAGTCTTAACATATGCTCCCATATAAAAAAAAAAATGGGATCTTTAATTCATCTGTTAATTAAAATTATTTCATTTTTCTGGCATTAGGTGAGTATTAATGCAGGTTAAGGGAAAAAATAACAAAACACTAACATATTCATTAGACTTGAACTTTCTGTTTGTCTTGAGCTTTGTTAGATTTGAGACCAGACTTCATAAGACCTGAGCTTAATGGATTCTTCCAATGCATATTTTCAGAAGCTTCAGGGATGAGTAAGTTTTGCTGTTCCTTCAGACACTGGCTCCCCAGAGCTTTATCTACTGTCTCGTGGGAGGTCAGGTGAAGAGGACCCACCGTGCTCCTGTGCAGCACACTGTGATGTCCAAAGCCACGCACATTAAAGGGGTGGGGGGAGCACAGCTGACACAAAAAGTTATTTGTCCCACTGTCCCATGTCCCTTTTTAAGGGCACAAAGTGCTCCATCCCACAGCAGTGTTCTCTGTGTCAACGTGAAGCTGACTCCAGACTCCCCTTCCAAAAGGGAGCAAGGAGCCTTCTCATAGGAAGACACTGTTCTCACAGCCTGTTCAACAGTCCTGGGCAAAGACCCAGTTTGCAGTGTTTGCCTCTGACATAGATGTCATTTTCTGGGCTTAAAAACATGCCCAGCACTGAAATAACTGTTTTGAAGCTACGTCTCTTCAGAGAAATTATATTCTCTGGGCATCCCACTGCTGCTTTTTGCCTTGCCTGGCTGCAAGGCTTTGGTTATCGTAACTTCTTTTGTCAACAGATTTTTCCTCTTTTCACAATATGTTCATCTAATTTCTTCTGCATTTCCTGTCTCTTTTCATTTGGCAACGTTTGTCTCAGTGAGGAGGATTGGACTTCGTCTGTGGGTATTACAGTGGGTAAATATATCAACAATTTTTTACTTATGTGTCAGTCACTGGGTTGCATAACACAGTCATAGTGGTTTATTCTTATTTTGTGTGGGAGACAGTGAAATACTGGTACATGTAACATTAAAGGCTGCCACAGAATGCCTCCTGTAAGGCATACAGCCCCAGTAAAGGGCAGTAAATATTAAATATGGTCTAATGAACAGGCAAGGCTTTATGACAATACATGTGTAGTTGAATATCTCTGACTGTGCAGTAGCTCTTTCAGTTAAGATAGTCACATTTCAATGTTTGCTTTTAGCAGCTGACCAGAACTAGCTACAGGGCCACTGTCTTAACCTGTCAGGATACAACAGTTTTTCTTCTTTTAATATTTTCAGAAGTTTAAATTGGTTTGGGGGGATTGATTTAGTTGATTTTGGGGGGGTTGTGACTTTTTTGTTTGTTTGTTTGTTTGTTTGTTTGGGGGGGGTTTTGCGGGGGAGGCTTTTGTTGTTTCCATGTTTACAAAGATGCTTCCACCACGATGGGCCCCTGTTTTTCGGGCCGTACACCCACGGATGAGCCAGGTTTCTTCAGGGAGGAGAGTTTTCTTCACAAATGGAGGAAGGGTAGCACCCAGTGGCAGTAAGTCCACATTGCAATTAAGAACTACAAAGGGCTCCAAAGTATTGCCAGCGTGACCCAAGGCGCACGAAGAGAAAACGATACTTTTTCCGTAGATGTTAACTATTATGTAGTCAGCTTCTTCGTAAGGAACTTAGTGGAGCAAGAACATATTTTATCCCTGTTGTCAACTAAAGTGTTGGTTTATTATTTCTTCTAGCTGTCTTCACTGCATGAAGTGGCATAATATTGCTTAGAAAATATCTAATTGCATATGACTGCATTGTTTGAGTTTTAATACTGAATTCAGTGAAATATTTAGTCTTCTGCATAAAATCATCAAAAGGAGTTAGTGATCTAAGCTGAACTGGAGGTTCAAATACTCTCATTTAAGCTTCACAGTCTTGTTTAGACAATGCAAGAAAAAGAGTCTAGTAGTCCCACAGCAGAGCATATTGCCTAAGAGTCAGAAATCCTTTGCTTTTTTGGGGACTTACATGCTCTCTAAAATGTGGGAAGTTCCATGGGTTTGACTTTGACAGTCAATAGATGGCCATTAGGTTGAAACCTTTCCCATTTCTGAATCTTTATCAGCCTCAGCATTATGCTCAAGTGATACCAAGTAGTATTTCCAAAAAACTTGAATTATGCATTATTCCATCCCATGACAGAAGAACTCAACTCCTTCTAAAGAGAGTGCTCTCTCTCTGCAAACTCAGTTTCACAGGCTTCGTATAGTTGAACACAAATGCATACATTCATAGCTTTCAACATTTCATGTGAATTGTAATGAGTGTTACCTGTGAAGTTACATCTGATAATATCTGCTCATAGAGATTGTTTTGTCTCTGTGTTTGCATATACAGCTGAATACATTTAGCTGGAACTGCATGTTCTAGGAAATCCAGCTGCTGTGAAAATCTGCACATTCAGGCATGAAAGATATTGAAGAACCAGAATAATACAGGCTGTAAGGGACCTCAGAAAGTCATCAAGGGCTCATGCACTTTCCTCCTGCCAGGGTGCTACAGACATTGCTTTGGATAATTTTGTGAGGACAATGGTCTGCGGAGTCTGGGGAAGAGGGAGGGACAGAAGGAGGACAGACATTAGCTGTGTATTCTGTGTCCTTGGCTGATACAGAGCTACAGAATGTGACTGAGAAACATAATCAAGTGAGCAATTAGTGAAGGTCAGAGCTGTGTTAATTTCCTTCAAGCACCTTTGCGAAAATTGGAAGACAAAAAGTACCCTCTCAATGTCGTGGGGACATGCAGGTAGTTTCTGTCTCTGTAAAGAAGAGCACTGAAGGGGACACCTTCCACATGCACCTTGAGCATCACTGAATTTGGAGAACACAAGAAGAGAGGCTATGCACCTTATGTCAAATGGGGAAATACTCCCAGCTGCTTCTTTTCAGGTGATATCTAGGAAAATGTGATACTTGATCTCCTGTTTTGGTTAATTATAAGGAAGCTGCAGCCCTGTCGGATACCAAAGGAGCAGAGGACAGCTGTGTCATTTTATAACATCCAGTGGTGTGGTATTTTACATGCACAACATGTGAGGCTTTTCCCCTATGCTAAATTACTCACAACCCCTATGAAGCAGCTTTAAATCAGAGTTCTTTTTGTGAGCTCTCTGAAAGTAATCTTCCATATCTCTGTGAAACATTTCCGTCATGTCTTCAAATCTTCTCTCAGCAATTCTCCTATCTGTGAATAAACAGCATTCTGACCTGGCTTCTACCACAGCAACAACAGAAGGACAACCAGGCCTCTGCAAAACACGTGAGTGGAAACTACATCCATCTTCTACATTACCATAAGTGTGAGTCAAGAGCTTTAAGCAGTCTCTTAGAACTTAACAGTGTGAGGATTCAGCAAAAGAGCTCTCCTAACACGAAAAATACAACTCATTATCTAGCTAATTAAGATTAAAAAATCAACCTCTACTCCCCCTTCTTACCAGCCTACCTTCCTGCAGGGTTGGACAGGCTTCAGAATAGGTTTTAAAGGGGTAAAAGCACATTTTTTGGTGCTTTTGAATGCAATCAAAAGATAAGAGCATTGATCTGCAGAGGAGCAAGTTAAGGGCTGGCCCTAAGTCTACTCTTCTAAAAAGTTAATCATAAGGCTGGTATCATTCCTGGGTGGGAATTCTATCCAAGAGAAGATGCCTTTTAATGATTTTTTTTTTAAATTTACAGGCCTTACTTACACCCTTTTCTTACAAAAGTGTGGTTTTTAAAAAGGAATTAAAAATGTATTGATATAATAATTCTTTTTGACAGAGTGATATCTCAAAGGTAGAATAGTTAATAATAATTACATTGGTGATTGTGCACTTCAAATTTTTGTATTCACTTTAGCTGTGATTTGGAGGTAAACATGCTCACTAATCGAGCATGTTCAAAATCATAACTGTGGTCAGTGAACAGTAATTAATGCATTTGTTTTTGCTTTCTTCCACTATGTACCAATGCAAGCTGTGCTTAACCAACGTTAACTCTTTAAGTTAGATTAAAATAAGCAAATGAAGTCCAGTCATTCATTTCAACAGACTCAGAAATTGAATGTGCTGCTTTGTTCTCTTTGCATCTTTTTCTGTTCAAAACAATTTAAAATTCCCGTTATGTTTAATAGAAGAAATATCAAAACCCTTAGCAGGGGTGCTTACAGCATCTGCAAAGGTATGAAGGGGGTGAAAGCTCACAGCAGGCACTCTGCTATAGATAAGCTGGTAAATTATTTTTTTACTACCTTAGGTGCCTTGCTTGACTACCTGAGAAAAACATGTTTGCACTACTTTAGACTTCTCCTCTGCTGAGACCCAAGTTTGTATCCCTGCTGGCAGAACTGACCTTATTGGTGTCAAACCCTGCTGGTTTCACACCCCATGTAAATTACTGAATGGTATTAAACTGTCAAGGAATGAATGGCACCACAAGGCTTGTGCAGTGTTTCACAGTCCCTGCTTGCTCCTGTCCCCCCAGGGTATCAGTCCTGAAGGATGCTTTGAGTAGAAGTGGTTCCAGCTTTCCACTGTGTTTCACAGTTAAGTGTCTCTCCACCAGATTTCATCATCTCTCGACAAAGGCTGAAATGAAATTAGTGAAATCTCATTAGAGAATTGCTATTCACTTCCACAGAAGTGAAGATTATGAACTATTTCTGTACACATAAAAGAGAGAGAGAACCTTCAATGTTAGCATATTCAAACTTGTTCTTCCTTCTTTGGCCTCAGAGCCTCCTACATGGTGAGGGCAGCTCCACAAGCTCTTAGCTGCTCCAGACATCCTGGAAAATATCCATTCTGTCAAGACCTTGCCAAAGTACATGTCACCAATGGCTATAACTAGAGTTCATGCCAGTGAGGACATCTGTGAGTGAAGGCTGTAATTACATACTCTTAGCTCCTGCAGGCAGTGTATCTCAGCTGTTCAACCCATGCCAGAAAGGGATGCTGGACCTCCTATTCACTGATACCCTTCCTGACCTGCCATGTAAAATAATGTGTCATGGAGAATACATTTCAGTTACTTGGCAGGGGAAATTATTCACTCCTAAACTGCCAGAAATCTCTGCCTAGAGGGTGAGATATCAGACAGCCTTCTGTTAGGGCCAAAATGGAGTTTGCCAGAATATTTCTTTCAGCCCTTTTCCTTAGCAGTGTTTCCAGAACTTCTCCTACTTGTTATCCACTGCATAAACCAACCTGATTTTTTCTTTGGACTGAGCCAAGCTTGAAGAAACCTGGAATCAACTTAATCAGGCATAGCTGATGTTTCCCAGCTTGCTGATGTGCCATGCTAATGAGATGTTATTGCCCAAAGTAATGAAAAGCATCTGTTTCTTACCTGTAAAAAAAGACTGAGGGTTGCTGCTGTTTGCTTGAAGGTGAGTTTGACAAGCTTGTCTTCCTTCTTAGAAAAGTTCACTGCATGCATTTTGCTCTTGGCCTCTTGGAAAGGCCCAAATAGAATTCAATTCATGTATCTAGAAAATTCTGAATGTGCTTTCCTCTTCCAAGTGTTTCCATAGAGGGATTACTACTCTGCTTTGTAGGGATTTCCTGTAAGATATCATCTATCTATGATCCGTGTTTGTAAATGCAAATAATACATTATCACTAAAAATAAATATATCAACAGAATAAATGTTTGAGAGACATGTAAAAGATATATGGAATGAAGAGTGTGTTTAGATTTCATGAAGTTTTAATGAAACAAATATCTGGATTTACAGAAAATCACAGTCACTTAATTCCAGCAGCCAACAGAGTCTTCAAGCCCTTGAGAATAGAGGAATTAGATTTTTAAGAGACTCTCTTCTCTTTGTATACTGCAAGCTGTTGGGAAAAAAAAAGATTATTTATTAATTGCTTATGAACTAAGCACAGGAATTATCTTTCCTGTGTCAGCAACATGACAACAGCAGAAGTATATGCCCCAAAGTTTTGCTAGCTGGAAAGCATTATGCCCATGCAAAGCAAACAGTTTATTTGTTTTCACCTTTTAATTTTTCATGAGTGTTGTGTATGTACAGTTCTTGCCAAAATGCCTTTTGCAGAAAATGGAAAGCTTTCTTCATTATTTTTTGTATTTTTAACTGAATGCCAGGAGTCTAGATTGTATCAGAACTGAGTCCCTTAAATAAAATCCTTTCAAATAAAACAAGCAGAAAAAAATCTATTCATCTCAAGGAGGTTAAATCACGTATAAATAGGCTGAGATTATAGGATGGATCTTAGTGAAGGGGAAGCTTATCTGAGAAGCAGGAGATAAGCATAAAGCCTGCAGTCATAGAGACAGTAAAAGGCTTCTGAAATAAGAAAAGATCTCTTTTTAAGTCAAGATACTGTTTGTGACTGACAGTCTGAAAGAGGGGAAAAAATTAAAACTGCCAAGTGTAAGGATTGTTAAGAGGGAAGAGGAGAAAGGAAGAAATGAAATATATAGCTCAGGAAAAGCAAAAGAAGTATGGAATTATTATTTCTGTATTTTATGAGCCCTCAGGCACATCTTTTCAGTGTTTTAGGGGAGTACAATAACCATGTATTTAATACTGTGTATAATACTGATATATATAATACTGACAATAAATGTGGTTATTCAAACCTGTTTGATAGTGGAGTGACTTTAAAATACTCATCAGTAACCTACCCAAGTGATGTCTCTTCTTAACCTCTCAGCTTCTGTGCCCAGGTCAAGGCTGATGTGGCTCTCTTTGATTTCTAGTGGACAAGGTGACGTTTGGATCAGTACCAGCTGAATACAGGAAGGCACATACTCATAGGGGAGGTTCTCATTACTTTTTCCAAGAAAGCTCTACCTTCACCCTTTTACTGTGCTGTTGCTTTTTCCCATCATCCCCAGTGAATATATTCAACACACCTGTTTGGGGTTTTTTTGGCTTTGTAGCAGAAAGAAAATGTTTGTGAAGGCAAAGAAGGTACTTACCTCTGACCCTAAGAGTTGGCATCTTTGCAGGTACAAGAGGGCACATTCTCAACAGTGCCAAGTTAGCTACACGTCATGCATCCAGAACAGGGCTCAAGAGTGAGATGGACTGGAGGAGCAGATGAATGGAATGGAGAGGGTCTTCTGGTAGCTATAGGGAGGAAAAATATTTTTAACTATATTTAGTATGAGTAGTCATACTACCCACAGGAGCTCTTCAGAAGTGAGCTGGGTACATTCCAGAAGTATGTGTTTGAAATACAGGTTGGGAAACAAGGTAACCTCATCTATACATACTATAGTGACTGATAGGCTGTAAAATTGACTGTAATATCTGCCCAAGTAGTTTCTCCCTGCTTCACGTAATTTATTCTTCTACATAAACCTTGTTTTTCCCCCCATACAATGAGCAAAAATGATACTGTGCTTCTGATACTGTGCTGATAGTGTGCTTCCCCTGTGAAGAATAAAATTTTGTTTACTAATCTCAGCTAGGTATTGTCAGTAAGCTTACTGGGCATTTAAACCTTACAGACCACACCAGATTAAGCTAACACCTGGTTTGTTCCATTCACCACACCTACATCTTATTTTGAGTGTTCTTGTAGAATTTAAGCAAGTCCTCTTCTATATAGCATTCAGCTTACTCAGAGCACAAAATATGAGGTTGTATAAGAAAATCTATGACATTCTAAAGATTCTTGGTTGAGGACACAAAGCTTATTAGTGGTCTTACTAACAAAACTTACATTAATTGGAGCTGTTTGCCTAAATATTGGACTAGGTGATCATCGTAGGTCCCATCTGACTGAAATATTCTGTTCTATTTTCCTCAGCTGTATTTCAAACCTTGTTATGCAAATCACAAATCCATCCACACTTCTTCTGGAAAATTGCTGCCCAGGAAAGCATAACTAATTTAATGCATTAATCCCTACCCCTGAAGCACAAACATCTATTACCTGAGCTAGTAAGACTTTAGTTAGGCTTATAGTCTTTCAAGTTGCTGTATCAGAGTGAGAAACAATGTACTGTTAAATGCACATGAAGCCTGAACATGTTTTGTCTGCTAACACTGTGTGAATAAGGAAATATGTACAAATTTACCCCATATATTTTTTCTTAACTTCTGCTTTCTATCTTTACTAAGGTTGAACTTTGTAGTGGCTATATATATATATAACCCCTAGTTATATTCAATGATTTCTTGATTTCTTTATTATTGTTAATAGTAGTATTTTGTGTGTTGTGCATTCTAACTAGTCTGGGAACATCAGGTTCAATATTTATGTTAAGATTCATAGTAGTTTTCCTTAGAAAGGACTCTGAGTATGTTCACAGTGCTTTCACTTGCAAACCTCCTAGCCTGATGCATCCAGATGAGGACCCAGTTAAATATGCCTCAGCTGGGAAATGCCAGGCACCTGGCTGCCCAGGAGGTAATGCTGTATTAGTCCTTTTCTCACGCTTGAGAATCACATCTGGCTGGGGAAATATTCCTTTGCTCCACTCTTGTTCAAGCTGCCAGTGCTAGAATCTAGCCTGCCTGAATTTGCACGGCAGGAGGAAAGAAATACATTGGAATGCATTTGTTTCAGTCGGCTCTTTTTTGACATCCCAAAGAATTTCCAGGCATAAATAAAAATTACTAAAGGCAGCCATGAAGCAGGGTTCAGGTTGAGGGATTTGAATGATTCATGAGCAAAGACTCTAATAGGGAAGAAGAATGGGCTTACAGAGTGGTGTTCATCCACCTCGGCAGTGGAGCAGCAGACAGCTTGACTTGATAGGCAAGGATGATCCTGATTCAAAGCATTGAAAGACAAAGCATGAGCAGGTGTTAATGCCACACAGTGTTCCAAGCACTGTTTTTAATATGAAAAGCAGTTTTCTTTAGAATCTAGCACAAAGAATGGTGTTCCAAAAGCCAGGAAGCAACTCTTTCCCAGTGAAATCAACATGCAAATGTAAATATAGAAGTTGAAATGTTAGTCTCTCTCAACTTGGTGGCTGCAGTTCCCTGCAGCTTTTGCCAGGATGCGTGACTGGCTGCACAGCATGCATGTCTTTCCATATGCTCTTCTGAATTTCATCTAAATGCGTTCTGGGGGAAGATCTGAAATTTAATTTCTGAAATAGTATGATTACTTTAAAATTTACATAGGCATTGTTGAAAGAAAAAATCATCACCCTTTGTCAGTTTCTGGCAACCTTTACAATTCAGTAGTTAAATAACAGATTCTAATCTGATTCTTTAATAAAGTGTCATCAAAAGCTTCAGGGTCACAGGCTTAGCTGTTAAAATCTCAGTATAGTTTCATTAGCACTGACTTTATAGTAACCCTTAGATATCCTTTACTATTCAGGTCTGTAGTGACTGAATTTGTTTGCAGGAACCACAGCTCTTGCCAGCCACAAACATCAGTGCCCCCTTTCCACAAAACTTTATAGCAATTGTAGTAGCTACTATCTTTTACCAATAATGCACCATTTTAGCACTACAAATGTAGTGATGGTTTCTAATCTGACCTTAAAGTAGCGTTGCTTCAAGTGCGGTTCTGATAGTGTTTATCAAAGACAAGGTGTGTAAGAGTCAGGCTAATAATTTCAGCTGTATAGGACAGGTGATGCAGAAGAGGAGTAAATACATGTGCTAACACTTTTAGGTCATGCATTTCAATAGGATTTTAACGTATTTTTCTTGCATATTATTCTTACCACTATCCCTCTTGTCTGTTGCCCATCACGCCTTTCTTAAAGACAGCATTGTTAATATACAGCCTTAGTCTGGTGAGAGGCTAATTGCCTGCAGTTTCAGTAAATTCATAACCAAACTCTCTACACTGAACTAGCCAAGGACAACAGCATCAAAGCGTGTGACTAAACTGCAAAACGGGGTGGCAAGGCAGCTTGCTTTCTTTTTAGAGCTGTGACAGGGCCATAGTGGTAGCTTATGTTATTACCTGATGCTTTGCAAAGATCAAAGGTGGTATTTAATTTTATGGTAAACAATTTTCAACTATAAATTTTTAATTTTTTAGCACTTACTTTTACAGTAAATGTATTTTTACAGTACATACCAGCTTTTAGCATCCAAGCTTTAAGAATTGGACTCAATGATTTTTGTGGGTCCCTTCCAGCTCAGAATATTTTGTGATCCTAAAAGAAAGCTTTGATGCCTTTGGTGAGCATGAGAGCCATGTCCCTAGGAGCAGCGGGTGGCAGTGCTCTCTCTGCTCTCCGTTTTTAAGGCACTGCAGCAGCACAGCTGGAAGAAGCCATTTCATGAAGACTGTTTAATAGTTCAGGTTCCTGCAAACAAAGGCACTTCTGCTTATGGGCAGTGCCAACTGGCCTTATCAGGGAGGTGTGAACTTACCCTCCAGACTGTAGCCTTCTTTCTCCACGTGAAATTCCTGCAAGCCACACATATAGCATTTGCTCCAGTTTATGTAGCAAGGAGTAAAGGTATATAGCAAGGAGTACAAGTGACTTTTCTATGCTTTTAATTTTAACCCAAGATTTATTTGCCTAAAAATGATTGAACTGTGTATCTTTACTGATTTTGTTGGCAGCATCCTCTGGCAGACACAGTTGCCACTCATCCCTAGAGGTTCTCAGCAGTAGATTCAGCAGCAGTGTCGGTGACAGGAGCAAACACTTCTCCTGCAATGAGGCTTCATGACATAACTAAAGGCCGGTCAGGAAGGCAGTGGATGGGATGTCTGGCCATGCCTTTGTCTTCTCTGTGTCTGCAAACTCTGCCTGCGAGCCATGGCTCTGAGGTCACGTGAGCCTGGCTGGCTCATGCCAGTCTGCTGATGGCTCAGGAGTGCGGGAGAACGGAACTTCCATACTGCCAATCAAAGTGATTACATGGCAGAAGCCATTTGTTGTTCACTTTACAGTCTGTTTATACATTCTGAAACTACTGTCCACACAGCCATGCATTCCATGGTTGGTTCCCTATCCAGTCCACGAAGCAAGCACGAACACCTCAGCAAATGTGATTGGTGAAAAGTCCATGCTTCACGGGTGTCTCGTTAGCTTAGTTCTTGCTGCCTTGGTGTTCTGTTTTGCAGCTTCTTCTTTCTTGTTACAGCACAGTTTATGCCTCAGTAGCCTTGAGAATTCCAGTGAGTCTGATAAACAGGCCTAGAGACGGTTTGGCTGGAGCACACTTGGCCTCAGGTGTTTAAGTGTATTACAACACAGGAGCAGGTTGTCTTGCAGAGAGAGAACTGAAGTGGTCCATGACCCAAAACACAGAATTAAAGTTTAGGCTATGTAGATAACCAGGGGTCCAAAACCAGTGCTCACCACCTCATGCTCTGCTGTTTATCAGCACAGACATACCAAATAGGACATCTGCTGCCTGCAGGGAGTAGGGGCAGGACTCAAAGAGGAGCAGGGACAGAGTGACAGCTGCTGCCTTAGCTTGTTGTAGAGTGATGGGGAAAGGAATGACTTGTTGCAAACGGGTGATGAGAGTAAGCCAAAAGACCAGGCCTTCATGATGAGTGTGATCAAGTGGCATTATCCTTCCTTTTTTTAATTCTCCTTTTTTTTTCCCCACCGTATTTTTAACAACCAAGACAGGAGCAGAAGAAATGAAAACAAGAAATGTCTGCTGTGGTCTGTTATCCCAAGAGGACTCACATAAAGTATGAATTGGGTCACAGGAAGTAAGATAAAAAGCATAACTATAAACTGAGAAAGTAAGTGAAGTAAAGAATTTTTCTTTGAAAGGATGAGATGTGAATCACTGAGGTCAACAGTTTCAAGACATGTTGAACTAGATATCTGCCTAATCACCAAAGCATTTCTGTCAGCTTCTTTATTACATAAATATGGATCTGGTTTTGTTTTTAATCTGAATTCCTCAAATGGGACATCTGAGTTATTTGATGCAGTGTCTGCAAAATAAAGAAAACCCTTGGCCTCTCTGAAAAGACATGGGAAAGCCCTTGGCCTCTCTGAAACTCAAAATGGAGACATTTGAAAGTTCCCTTCTGAGATAATCTCTAAAATTTATTTCTGTTAGTACGGGTGTCTTATGAAATTATTTTTTTTCAGAAAGGGCTTGGATAAGAAGTGGTATTTTGGTGAATCAGCTGAGAAGGGCAAGGGCAGACGGAAGTGGGAGAAGGAAATAAGCAGAATATGCTGACCCAATGTTCACTGCCAGGACTGAGAAAGGTGAGATAATTTGTCCGTTGTCCTGCTTTGGACTGAAATGGGCTGCATCTGGCAATGGGATAAACTGACAGTATTAGCACAGATCAGCATTACATGAGTGAAATTAAATTAAACAAAAACAGATGTACAGAGGTCTGGAGGAATTACAGACCCATCTTCAGAATTTTGTTAGCATTTTCAGGGAATCACAGAATAGTTACTAAGATCATTATTGAGTCCAACTGTTAACCATATTTTGTCCTTTCCTGTTCCATGTGTCAGTTATTACTGCCCTTCCCACTGAATTATTCTTTTAGTATTCACAGCCATGTATCACACTGCTGAATCAGGATCCCAACAAAACTTCTGAAAAAATAGATGAAGCCCAGCAGGGAAAAATATGGGAAAGTCCCATCTGAAGTAGAGGAACTGTTCATTTTATGATGCTTCTGCAAGCTTCAGTGTTCTCACGTACAAATGGAAAGAAGATGCTAATGTTAAAGGGCAGAATGAGGAACAAGTTAAAAAATAAACTATGGTACATGTCACAAGAGGCTGTCAGTGCAGTCTTCTGACTAGTTAGCTCACAGACACAGTGAGATCTTTTGAAGCTTCCTCTTCCTCTTTAATCAGTCCCTTTAGAACAAGCAGATCCCAGCTTCAAAGGCTGCAGGGCTTGTCAAAGAAGAAAGCTGCCTGCTCCTCAAACCGTGGATGGCAGCTTAATGTCCCACAGTGGTGGTTCCCATGTGAGGCTGCCCAGCTTCGCGGGGTGCGCGTGATTACACAGCAACTCCTGTGCTCAGATGTCTTTGAAGGGTTTATGTGCTCTCCCTACATTAGCATCAATCCTCTCCATTTGACAGGACTTCCAAAGACTTGAAAAGATACTTGGTAAAGCATACTCCTTAGCTTGATCCCTCCCCTAGAAAGTCTAGGTGAATCCACAGACTTGCCGCATTCGAGCTAGTTTTTGTCTAGTTCTTTAAATAATAAGGTTTTCTCAATTAAAGTGATTGTTATATTTTCTTAATAAATGCCTCTACTTTTTCTTTTTTGCCCTACCTACAAGACAACTTGCAGAACTTACTTGCAGTTAAGTGAGTAGAGAATTTTTATAAGAAAGCTGCAGTGTTTATTTTGTCCACAAAACACTTTGTTAGAGAACATCATTAATAATGACATTTACTGACTCTGGGGAGACAGAAGGTTAAGTGCATTTCAGTATTTTCCAAATCTGTGTGTATTGATCCTGCAGCTGTCATTTCTGGAAAAGATTTCCAAAGGAAAAAAAAAGTCCCTAATACAGCACGTCTCTTCCTCATTTGATCTGCAATTTCCCATTTCTGCACTACTGTATTTTAAATGTGAACACCAGTTATATTTCAACAAAGCTTTAGTGTTTGCTATACTTCTGATATATTAATGAAATTGCACATCTCAGCATACACATTTCCTTGCTGGTGACCCTACTTCCCCTATTTGCAACTGGATTTCCATTGTGCTTCAGCAGCTACTTGCAAGTGCTGCAAGCCCATTTGCAGTACAAACCTTTAACCTGGAAATCACTTCTGACGTGTGACTTGTTCTTATGGGCTTATTTTCATGGTGTATTTAGGGACCAGCTATGCCAGCCTAGGAAGTTTTCCAGAATGCAAAACAGATCATGAGCAGTGTGTCTGGTAATGTGTCCATGAACAGCATATTCACAGATAACTTCTCTGGTCTTCAACAAAATGTAAGTCAAACAGCAATATTAGAATCTGGCACTGTTCTTGTTAAAGCCATTTTCCCAAGTACTATTGAGTTCTGTTAGAGCTAACTCAGGCAGGATGGGTGAATTTGGCAAATCGTGAAGTCAAAAAAAGAGGGGTAGAATGAATCTCAAGAGATCATTCTCAAGATCCACATCTGCACCAAGGCAGGATAAGAAACTTTGAACTAACCCTGGCAGATTAGGGTAATACATTGGTAATGATTCCAGTGAAGGAAATTCCACATTATTCTTATGTACAATATTTTAATACCCTTCCTATTATAAAGGGGTTTTATCACATCAGTCAAGAATCTGATAAATATTTAACAGATTCCTTTTTTTTTTTTCCTTTCCCAGCAGATAGAGCAAAGTTGCTCAACAGTCTCTACTTCTAAAATATACAGATTGTATTTCTGTATCTTGTACAGAAATACACTTCCACATTAAAGCTATGCCAGTCTGGTGAGATCCTGCAAAATGAACCACCCTACATTTTTCCCCATTCAGCCAGCCCTCATGTGATTGTGATGAACCAGTTCAGAGGACAAAGTGGAGAAGCATTCCAGTAAATAATAAAATTTGTTTCCTGGTGATTTAGTTTACTGGATTAAGCCCTAGGGAGGGCATCAGACAAGTGCCAGTGGTCGGACTGACTTAGCTGTGATGTGAAACGGAATAGCTTCCCTTTTCTAGGATAAATAAACCTCCTCACACCTCTTTCAGAGACTATGCTTTCTAAGGCTGTCATTGTTCTTAGGCTCCTCTGAATCCTTTCCATTTTTCTGTATCTTTTTCTTAAATGGTATATTTAATGTATTTCTGTATCCAAAGAATATTTTAAGTGTATTATTCAATTATGAGTGAGCAGGCCATCAGAAGCATAAAAGAGATCAGTTGTTCCTCATATGCTCTTCTGCCCAGTTTTCCTTGCCTAATTTGTGTGTGCTGTTACCATGACTTTGCCTGCCTGTGTAATAATTGTTCTTACAAGATGGATGGATAAACACAAGTGTGTCAACCTGTTCCGAGCTTTTTCAGTTTAAGAAATTCCAATTCCTTAAATTCAGTGCAGTCATTCCAATCTGCACATTTCCCTATGTGGCCACTTCTCATGTTCATCTTGTCGTGTTCAATTTTAATGTAAGACATCATCTAAATTCCAGAAGAACCTCAAGCAAGAGTTTCTCTAGATGGGGTAGATAATTTTCCCCAGGTTTCCTTCCATTTCGCTCTGTGTGTACACTGACCTACATTGAGAGTAGGCACATGACAGATTCTCAGTGTTTCCTGTAATCAGAAATCTTTTGGGGTTAATGGCTTCATGCAAGTATAATTCCGTGGGACTCTAAAGGAATAAGATGTTAAGATTTGCTGTATTATTTTAGATATTTAGAAATTTAGATTTTTATAAATAATTTATATTTCCCAGTATAGATTAACTCCTGATTCACATTCATATATTTTTCTCAACACATGATCTAGAATCTTGAAGCTTTTTTTTTTCTTTTAAAGCCAGCACCACCTGAAGCCATGTAGTCAACTGAGAATTTAAGTTTTTACTATAATAGTTTCTCACTATTATCATTGGAAAAATGGGAAGCCTGAGGATACAGCAACAGCAAAGTTAAAACAGTAAAAGTCCCAAATATATGCAGCCTTATAAATCTCATCAGTTGTTAACAACTGTGAGGTTGGAGTTTGTGATAGAGTGTGCTGTGGATGAAACCCACGCTGTAAAGAAGGGTGCAGCAATGATGGTTCCATCTCTGACTTGTATTCCACCACAGGCTGTGGTAACCTGTGTGTTGCTCCATCATTTGTAAACACATCTGGTCTGAGATGAGCCAGATAGTTCAGGAATGTTCCGAAAAGCCTGATCTGAAGATAAGGATTGCCAGGCTTTCCTGTCCTTCCTCCGGAGGCTCTCATGTGGTTCTCAGAGTTCAGGAACAACAGAAGCCTATGGGCAGACTCTAGATACACTGCCCTGCAGGCTCAGAGATGATGTGGGACCTTTGGGCAAGTTCTCTCCACTCCAGGCTTCTTTGGGGTGTAGTGACATGGAGGAAGGATCCCACTCACTGTCATGTGCTGCCCACCCTCTTGTGAGAACTCAGAGAGCTTTTGAAGCCCATCTTACCATAGCCTTACAGGAATTTCTCAGGATGCTGACCACACTTTCAGGGAGGGAGGGAGGGAGGGAGGAAGGAAGGAAGGAAGGAAGGAAGGAAGGAAGGAAGGAAGGAAGGAAGGAAGGAAGGAAGGAAGGAAGGAAGGAAGGAAGGAAGGAAGGAAGGAAGGAAGGAAGGAAGGAGCGAGCAATAAACAGCAATAAATAGCACAGCATGCTCAGGGTGGCCAGAGACCAACCAGTTTTGTTCACCCGGACTCAGTGAGCAAGCTTACAACATATCTGACTCTGTTGGAACACAGGAATGTTTCTGGGACCTGGGAAGAGAAGACCTATGAGGAATCAGGGGACCTTAGTGGATGGGAATATTTAAGGGCTTGGGGTATCTTTCTTCCCTTTCCTTTCTTCCCCTTCCTTTCTTCCCCTTCTTTCCCTGCCCCACAAAAATATGCTTTTCCAGTGTCCTTGTGAGACATGTCATGTTTTCTTCCCACACAGTCATATATCTTCTCTTTTCTCTCCTCCCTCACTGTCACCATCCATCTTCACTAATTGACTTTGACTGGAGAAGCTTCCCAAATTGTACAGAGTAGACAAGCATGGAGAAATATGCCTGGCCCTTGCTAACACAGGAAGAAAAGGGGCAGTGCAGGGCTCAGCTGGGCTGGGCAGGTGGGGCAGAGTCCTGTTGCCAAGGGTAGTAGGGTGAGACTGGGGGGAAAATCTACTTCTCTCCATCAGCCACTCCCTTCCTCATTAGGAACCCTTCCCTTGGCAGCAGCAGCTGAACACAGAAGCACAAAGCAGCAATGGGTGGATTGGGATAAAAGCCACTCAGATTTATTTTTTCTTTCACAGGCAACACTGGCACCAAACTATCTTCTTCAAGTTGCTGCCAAAGGCAGTTTCCTGTTTTTCTTTTGTGGTGAAACAGCATTGCATTGGCCCTACCCTGTGAGTCTCTGGTGGCAGGGTGATTTACACCCCACTGCAATTGTGCTGGCAGCCTAGGATGGGCCATAACATTTCACTGCTCATTCATTTGAGACTCATTTAATTCGATGGGGGAAAAAAATGTACCTCCTGTCTTTTTGGAGTCCCCCAGCTGCCCCTCCTTGAGTTGAATAAAATACCATACCAAATCAAGGAAAGAAAAGGGAAAATAAATGCCCAAAGAAAACATAGGCTTTGAAACAGACTTCAAAACTGCCCAATTTGATAAAGAATGAAAATAGTCAGATTGCAGAAATGGCGAAATCATCTCATTGTGGAAAGGAGAAATAAGAATGGTTTATTTCCATATTATATAAACCCCAAAGTCATAGTGATGGCATTGTGCCATGCAAGTAAGTTACCAAAGTCAGGCTGTGTGAGCTGGTGGTACCACTATCACCATCTGTTCTTGCTTGTCTTGTCTTGAATATGACCTTTTTCAATAAATAAATGCAAGGCTCAAACATCGCATTATTTCCCTTACAGCTAACCCCAGTACTCCTACAATAATTCAAGGCCACAGAAGGAGGGGCATCTTCCAAATATTGCAGGGAGGGAAATGGTAAATAAAATACTGCCCACTACATCTGACAGTAGGTTTCATTTTTAGGTGAATAGTTTTAAACCCTGCCAATACTGAAGCATCAACATGGTTGATCATTCCTATCATTTTGTGAAAGTAGTTATTTTTCTTGATTTTTAATTCTTCCTGCATCTGGTTGAATCTACTATGCTGAAGATGAGTAATCATAGGGAAAAAATAGTGTCATTATAAATTCTAAAACCCAAAATTCTTCAAATGCTACTTATGTAAAAAGGACCAATTTAAATCAAATCATTAGCTTCTGCTTAGATGCTCAATTACAAGTGTAATAATATAAATGTTTTATGTATTCACAGCTCTTGTGTTCAAATTTAACCTTTCTTCCATTTTTGCTGTTATTTATCCCTTTTATAAATGTTGGTGTAATTAAGCCCATTTCCTCTTTTAGAGGTGAATACACAATCACAGCTAGAAATTCCTCAGTATGTTTTACAGTCTAAAATATGTGATACTCAATCTCAGAGCTAATAACTACCATGACATGTTTTATAATTGCACCATAAATCAGAGACTGCTGCATTTAAAGTGTAATTTCTGGCTGTTTTGCAATATTTCTTGGCACTTTTAGAAGTATATCAGGGTGGAAAATGCATAATATAGCTGGGTGCAACCACAGATGAGGAAAAATCTTTTTTTGCAGTTGTTGGAGTGCCCCAAAAGAGCATGGACATCCTTGTCACTCATGGGATACCCAGGCTGCCTCGGGGATCTCAATGAAAGCATGATGTCTGAACAGGTGCTTCTGTCCAGCAGTCAGGAGGGATGGGTGGAAATCAACTCATGGCATGAGCTTGAAGAATGGGCACTCCATCAGCAACAAGTACTTTGTGGCTTTTGTAACAGGACTCATTGTTTAAATCCTACCAGGAGGGGCCATGTTTGGGAGGGACAAAGCTGAGAGCAAGGGAGAAAGCATCTGCTCTGAAAGTTGGAGGAACAATTCTGTTAACTTGCACAGCATCTTCCAGTGCCTGTCTCAAGCCTTCTGCAGCTGCTGCCAGGTAAATGATGGACTCCCACAAAATTAGGTGATGTTTTGTCCCAAAGCCTGTTTCTGTTTGAAGAATGCTGCTTTATTTTTCGTTCTGGTTTTGCTGTATATGCTATAGGTGTTATTTTAGCCCTTTCAGTGCATACAGAAGTTTGTAATGGGTCTTGGATAATTTCTTAGGAATTCCAAATCCCTGAGAACTAGTCTAGATGCAGAGAGGCTCTTTTATCCCTTAATAATGGTTAAGCTTGTTGTATACTAGATCTTGACACCGTATCTCCCCACTGGATCACCACCAGAGCCTTGCTGGGACCCATTATGTCCTGACATCTGGCCTTGCTCTGAAGTGATCAGGAGCATCAATTTGCTTTGTACTTTCCTGTGTATGATGCACAGCCCAGCACAGTAGGTAATGCCTTGTTTGCACCACTGGAGTTCCGCTGGTAATTTAATTAAAATTGCCACATCCCTCAGATGTGTTCTCACTAGTTTGGTTTCCACTCATCAAACTCTGAATTTATGCTAGTCAAGTTTTATTGTCTCCCCAAATAGCACAAGTCATGTAATGACATCTGGCTGCATTTTGGACACATAATATAGACATCATGAGCTGCTCTTTGATTAAGAGAGCAATGTGTGCTACAGGCTGCCACAGGCTGCCAAAACCAAAAAGTAGTTATGGAAACTGCAGGTACACAAAACCTATGTCATCTCCCACACCCACTGCTATTATTCATACTGGAGATCATTGGGAGAGACATTAATGGTTAATGGCTCAAATATTTGGCCATTTGCAGAGGCAGCAGGGTGCTTTGCGGGGGCAGGGATTGCACCCACCGAGGGGAGGAGATGAGTTTTGGGGTATGTGGTGGCAAAACCTCTGATCCAAATTAGGCAGAGGGGGAGAACACCTACCACCAGAGATTCTGGGGTTTGAGCCAGATAAGATAGAAGGTTGATAAGAAGCAGGCCCTGCGAGGGGGGATGGTGGTTTTTTTCATGCCAATTGTCCTCCCTTACCCTTCTGACTTAGGTGTAAAACCTCCCCACCTTGGGGAAGGTCACATTCACACGTAGGCCTGAAGGTATTTATCCCTTCTGATGGGGCATAACTGGCTCAGCAACATGAGATGCAGTTGTCCTATCTTGTCAGAAACTATCAAAGACCCCCCAAAGCACCCCCCGACTCATTCCCTAGTCCTTCCACCAAAGGACTGCATGTGATCCACAGTGTTGCAGCAAAGCCTGAGTGTGCTGCAAAAGACAGGGTAAAACTGAGTGTTGGCACCAGTAAAACAGGTAAAGGTTGTGGCATTGGTGAGAGCTAAAATGCATATTGGATCAACAGGAATTTCATGGAGCTGTGCTGTCTTCTCATATTGTTATATACCAGGCTTCTTCACACTACTCCATAAATGATGCTGTCTTGAATGTGATCCTAAGGGAATATTCCAGGTATGTCTGGTGCCTCTTACAGACCATTTAAGCAAACCAGCATCTACATTACAAGTTAAAATGAACCTTGAGGTCTTGCCTTTAGGAGTAGCACTGCTAATTTAGGAAGAGAAGAAGGGCAGTGTACAGCACATTGACTGGCAGTGACCAGCACATTGACTCCTGGCAACCTTTACCAGAACATGGCCAGGAACTTCCAAGATTTGCTGTAGGAACTTTGAAAAAAAACAAACAAGGGTGATAACTTCTCAGAGATTTCACTGCCATTGCCACTAGTTGTGCAAGTAAGTGAATAAGAGAACTACAGTAGGCTAGAAATTTCCAGGATGATACATTTTGTGGTGCAATCATTGCCTATTGCATTTGCTGTGTGCTATTTTTGTCTGGTTCAGTACCCACTGTTGGGGTAAACATGGGAGGGTAGGCTTGAGGAAAAAGATGCACAGAGACTATAATGACAGTGGTTGCATTATTACAGTATCCCAAGAGTTATGGCTGTAGGGCTGTCAGCAGGTTTTAGATCAAGCCATCTATTCCAGACAATTCACTAAGATTCTGTAATTTCACTGTAATTAAATATCCCAGGAAAAGGAGCAAGTTCTGAACTTGTAAGTTGTTTTCAGAGTGTCAGCAACAGCCGAGTCTCTGTAACCACAACACACTGGCACCTGTCTCCTGTTTTCTCATCTAAGCACAGGCCATGAACAAAGTTACTTCTTAAAAGCTGGCTTGGAGAAAAGAAAGCCTGGACTCCGTATTTTGTCATAATTTTTAATATTTCCTTAGAACAAAAGGAGAATAAGGCTAGGGCCAAAATTGCTTTCAGTTGCAAACATACAGCTTGCAGGTGTGGGCAGAGTTTAGCCTAAAATAACTGGAGGCAAAAGAAGGAAAAAAGCAGCTTAAAAATGTGATGTCAGCAGGAGAAAATAGACTCTGTGGGGCACTGGTTTTCTAAAGCCTTGTTCTTTAATCAACACAGCTCATTACTGTAGCTGCGTGCAATGCTGCAAATGGCATTTGGATGAACACATTTTGTCTTTCCACCACACTTGCTAGTTAACAAATTGTCTGCCCAAATTGCTGAACCATGCGTATTGTGTCAAAGAGGAGGAAAGCAGCAGATTCCCTTTGTCAGGGTGGACAGGCTGTACCAAACTCTCAGTCACTGATTTTCAACCTTCTTCTGTTTAGACCCCTAGGAATTCTGCTGTGGAGGTACAGGACTTTGTATAGTCGCCTTTTCCCCCTGCAGTGATAATCATATCGCTTTCTTCTTCCTCACAGTCTACAGTGTACACCTGAGCCTGAGGTCTGCAGACCACAGTTTGGAAATTGTATGCAAGCAAATGTACAGTTTCACTTCATTCTTTTTTAAACAAAAAGTCACTTTCCCATTATATCTCAGCTCAGTCTATAAATATTACTGATGTTATTATTGCGATGCATGGGACAGTCCATCCTGCAATCAAGATTGCAGAAGCAAGTGACCACGTATCTGAGATCAGCTAGCAGCATGTGACTGCACATCACATTGCAAGACATGTCATAAATTCTGGGTCCCATCCGAATTCACTTTCGAGTCTCATCAAGGGATTAAGGCAGTGGGACCTCCATCTTACTTGAGGAGGAGAAAGAAATGAGAAACAGAAATTATATCCCAAAGGTAATGGAAAATGAGGATGGACTTTAGGGTTTGAATATCTTTTATTTAATATGTAATTTTTTTGTGGTTGCCCGGTGGGGCTGTGGAATCTCTGTCCTCAGAGATATTCAGAACCTACATGGACACAGCCTGCTCTGGGTGGCCTTGTTAGAGGTTGGACAAGATGGTCTCTGGGGGTCCCTTCCAACTGCAGCCAATCTGTGATTGTGTGGTTCTGAAATTTAAATATTTTCTTCCAATTTTTTGAAAGAAAAATGAGCTGAAAGAACAAAAATGAAAGTTAACAAAATCCTTCCCTTTTTCAGCTCAATAGCATTGACTTCTGTTAACCTTTCTAACCACTGCCAACCTTGTCAACCTGAGCAATTCCATTATGTCGGTTGGATTTTATCAGCACCAAAGGTAATTCTTCAGGCTACCTCTGAGGTTTTCCTCAGTGGAAATATGGGGGCAAGGAAGAAGCACAGATGCACATTCTGGTTCTCTGTCCCTATGGGGTCAGGATTTGGCAAAACAAACCCAGGACCTAGGACGTGCTGGGATGTTTTATGTAGATGCAAGTTATACCTGCATGGGTGAGGAAACTGTGTCATACCCATAGAGAAATGTGTGGGAATATGTTTAGTAGCCATGCTGAACAGCTGCTCATATTTGAAAGAAAGACAGGACAAGGATTTAAATGGAACCATCACATGATGCAGGTTAGCCTGTACAAAATCATATATATGTTTGCAGGGCTGGGTGCTAGGAGTCCCGGGCCTCAGGCTCTTTGGCTGTATCCATGAACTGACTCATCACTGCTTCTATCATTTAAGGCCCTTTGTTACCCAGTGAAATTTTCAGCATCAAGTTATGCACCAGCAGATGATATCCAAAAGCAGAACTGGCTAAAAACACGGGCACAATAGGCAAATGTCTTGCTTAGAGCTTGCTGGGGAACAGCTGATTCCCTTGTCTCTCATGTTACCTGTCCGTGCTCTCCCAAAATTTCACAGAATACTGCTAGCCCTACTCCTCTCTCCCTCTGCTTGTGCTTCAAGATTTAATTTTGCATTTCTGAAGGAATGAAACTCAGTTAAGCCTGACTGCTGAGAATCACAGAGACAGGCTGGACCAGCTCAGAAATGTTCAGCATCAGGGCTGGCCCAGGGAGGAGGAGGACCATGTATCCAGGGACAGGAGAGCAGGAAGGACACAGCCTGAAAAGGACCTTTTAGTAGTGGTTAGAACCACTCAAATCAATGTTTAGCTTCACCTCTAGACCCATGCTGTTATCTACCTGGAAGCACTCAGGAGCTAGATAAGGCTTTACAAAAATATTTGGAGCTATTCTCAGTAAAGGGCTGAGGTTCCTAGACTGTTTTAGGCAGCACTTATCAAGGAAGTGCAAGGCTGCAATTCTGAGATTTGATGCTTTGTTCCCTAACCCAGGTGATTCCCATACTTCAGGCATTGTTACTTATTTACTTCAGAATTATTCAGTGGCCCCTAGTCATGCTCCTGTGGGGTCTGCTCCGTTCCCGATGGGATAGGCAGGGATTTCTCACTCACTATCTATTGCTAACACACAGTGATTCATTCCATTAAAACACTGCCAAGTGCCAAGAACTGCCTTAATCCAATTTATGGTCTGAAATTCTTATGGCACATATTTCCCAAGTCTGAATTATATGTGTTAGAGAGGAGACATATAGCAAAAGAAGAAAAACAAAAAACCAAAACAACAAATTAACAACAGGTTGTTTAAGCTAAAGCAGCCTTTGCCATCCTGTAGTCTAGTACTGGAGTTTCCCAACCAGTAGAGCTGTCCGTGTATTACTGTGGTTCCACAAAGCTCTCCACGAAACCAGATGAATCAGTTTCTATCTGGTAATGAAGTATTACATGTATTAATTTACACAACATGTAAACATGACTGGCTAAGTCCTATGACATGCGTCCCAGAGGTTTATAGTGCAATTAGTCAGAGGAAAGTTGAAAGTGAAGCAAAAAGAACAGTTACAGGAAAGAAGAGGAAATGGGCAGGACAAGATTCATAAGTAGAAAGGCCTAATATTCCTTCCCCCACCTCAGACAGACATAAATAGTGAGAGAGTGAGTTCCCCTGCTCGCTGGCCACCACTCATTTGCTGCATCTCTCTGGGACGTGCATCACCCCTGCAAAATGTGGGCAAAGGTACTGTCTTGTTTCTTGGCACTGTAAGATGTGATTCTCTATTTAAGCTTTCATATCCTCACTCCAAGTGTTGCAGTAGGTGCCCATCACACCATGGGATACGTGGTTCACCTGCTTGTAGCTGCTTGTAACTGCTTCCTCGAGATAATGCTTCACTACAAGTGAGAGTGAGAACTTGTTTGTAATGGTGGGTACAATTCTGGTCACCATTGCTAGAGAAAGAGGAATGCAGAGGGAACAACGCAATGAAAATATACGAGCATAGTAGGGGTGGGTCCATATTGTAGAGGAGAGAATAGCACAGTTTGGTTTGTTTACCTCAGCAAAATGGAGGCCAAAAGGAAATACCACCACTCTGTGTGGATATGTGCATGGGAGTAAAGAAAGGAGAAGGAAGAGGGGCAATGAAAGGAGATAATTTCCAAAGAGAGAGAAGATAAATACTCACTACTGCCAGTACAGAATAGAAACTGTGTGTATAGACTGGCTGTAAATAACGTGTACCTCTACAGTGGGACATTTCTAATGGTCCAGGAAGGAAAATTTTAGATTATTTTCTAATACAGATACTAACAGCAACTCACAGCCAAGAAGCAGGTTGAATTTGCATAATGGGTCATTGCTCAATAGGAGAGAAAAATAAATATATATAATTCCCAGATCAGCAGGATCCAGGAACAAGGAGTCGCTGCTTTTCAAAGAGGCAAGATCTTGTCTTGGAGAAAAGCTGGGACTCCAGCTGAGAGTGAATTCAGTGGGAGCTGGGAGCTATGAGCAATACGTGCAAGGTAGGGCTGCCAACTCCTGCCTCCTGCCGAGCTCCAAGCTCAGCAAGATTTGGGATAGTAAGGCTACCAATCAGGGAGATTAAATCTTGCCTTCTTGTGTGGTAGTGGGTGCACTGGCTTGAAATGCTACTCTCCCACTGATTTCAATACCAACAAATAGGTGCCATGGGAAAGACAGATGTTTTTACTTCTGTTTGGGGGGTGTGTGTGTGTGTGAATAGTCATTAGAGATGGAGATGAGATGGGGATGAGATAGAGATGACAAAGAGATAGAGATAGAGATAGAGATAGAGATAGAGATAGAGATAGAGATAGAGATAGAGATAGAGATAGAGATAGAGATAGAGATAGAGATAGAGATAGAGATAGAGATAGAGATAGAGATAGAGATAGAGATAGAGATAGAGATAGAGATAGAGATAGAGATAGAGATAGAGATAGAGATAGAGATAGAGATAGAGATAGAGATAGAGATAGAGATAGAGATAGAGATAGAGATAGAGATAGAGATAGAGATAGAGATAGAGATAGAGATAGAGATAGAGATAGAGATAGAGATAGAGATAGAGATAGAGATAGAGATAGAGATAGAGATAGAGATAGAGATAGAGATAGAGATAGAGATAGAGATAGAGATAGAGATAGAGATAGAGATAGAGATAGAGATAGAGATAGAGATAGAGATAGAGATAGAGATAGAGATAGAGATAGAGATAGAGATAGAGATAGAGATAGAGATAGAGATAGAGATAGAGATAGAGATAGAGATAGAGATAGAGATAGAGATAGAGATAGAGATAGAGATAGAGATAGAGATAGAGATAGAGATAGAGATAGAGATAGAGATAGAGATAGAGATAGAGATAGAGATAGAGATAGAGATAGAGATAGAGATAGAGATAGAGATAGAGATAGAGATAGAGATAGAGATAGAGATAGAGATAGAGATAGAGATAGAGATAATCTTGCATAGTTATAGCACCTGCAGTGCATACTCTCAAGGGCTCAGGGAGAAAGCAGAAGAAATACAGAACAGAAAAGGATAATGATGAAAGCATAAATAAAATATAAGTAACAGTGACATTTCTTGGAATAAAAAGAGGAAGAATTCAAACCTTGGTTTTGCTGATGCAATTCATGTAAGCAAGGGCAGAAATGGCCAGTGTGCTAGACAGCAGCCCAAAAACTGAAAGGAAAAAAAAAAAAGAGGGAAGAAAAGAAAAAATGAGGAAAGAAAATAGAGTGTTTACTTTAAATATAGAGAAATATCTAGTTCTTCTTTTTCTTTATTTTTTCCCTTCCCAGACAGTTACGGGAAATTTTGCCAAGGTGATTCATGGTTTAAATGCAAATCAGTTGACAGATCAAGTAATTCAGAGAAGTAAGCGAATGATTCTGGATACTCTTGGAGTGGGGCTTCTGGGTACCAGCACCGAGGTCTGCCACAAAGTGGCACAGTACAGCAAGGTAAGCTATCTAGCATTCACAGAACACCCTAAGGTTTACCTTTAAGAAAGCAAGGGAAAACTTAGGCTATGAAAAGGAAATTTTGCCATGGTGAAATTCTTTCATGGATGGAAAGAGAGAAATTGTGGTCTTCCCACTGGAGACAGGGAAACTTCTGTGCTCAAGTTACTTTTCACTCTGGATGGGCAAAAGTTTGTGTATCAGTCTGTATGCTAAGATCCCTCTCTACAAACACAGTCAGCTAAGAACCCCTTCCTTTCTTTCACCCATGATATTTTATTAAAAAATCAACAAATCACCAGCCTTTCAAATCTAGGAACTGTTAAAGAGATGGGGAGTTAGCAGTGGGTTACTTGCAGTCCATAAAACATAATTGTTGTCTGAGGTGCATTAGCCACGCTTTTCCTCTAGTCTTGCTCTCCTCCGACTAGCAGGGTAATTGATGCTGAAAAGAAGCCTTCCCAACACAGGAGTGCATCAATGAGGAGTTCAGCCCACTGTTTTATTGTTCAGACCTGCCCCTGGGTGGACTTGTGCTACAGAGCTCTGTGTGCCAATTAGTCTCTTCTCACAGAGAACTCCCCTTTCCAAACCAGGGTAGTTTATGCCCTTCTATTCAGTTTGCAGCACCAGGAGGCCATCTACTGTTTACTCAGGGTCTTACTAAAACACAGAAAACAAAACCCTTTAATGAGACATCTTCCCCAACAAGATGATGACAGGGCCATCATCATTTAGGTTGGACTTGATGATCTCAGAGGTTTTTTCCAACCTAGCTGATACAGTGATTCTGTTGATGGGTGGTGAGAAGGGACATCAGTGGCCAGAGGTTGTGTGAAGGTACTGAGTGGCCAGGTGGGAAGTGTTGGTCTGCCCCCAAGCTCTGTTTGGGTGGAATAGGACATAAGCCAACAGGAAACTGCCTTTCTTTTCAGACTTTCTGAAAGAGCAATATTTTTCTCACAAAAGGGAGCAGCTAGGTCCCGAGAGGACATGATTTGCTCTCAGTTACATCAGAGATACAATGCACATTTATTCTTAGGTTTAGAACTTTGAATTAATTTATGTCAATTTGTTTCAGATCTACAGCTCAGATTTATCCAGTACCATCTGGGGCCACTTGGATTTCCGACTGCCTCCTCTGTATGCAGCTTTTGTGAATGGAGTGGCTGTAAGGGATGCTCTTTTATTTGCTTTGAAATCATACAAATTGATGCCATTCTTGCTCTATAGAGAACAGAATGTCCCAAAAATCTTAGCTTATTCTGAAGCCTGCTACAAAAACTTTCCTAGACTATTCTCCTAATGTGCTTCAACTTCCTTACAGTGAGATTGAACTTAAGGTATAATATATGTATGATCAAACTCAAAAGCATCCCTTACATTTAATGTGGGACCTGGGGCTGTTGTCAAACATCAGAACTCTACAGCTTACAACCTGGTAACCTTGTAGCAAGGCTACAACCTTGCTGTAGCTGCTTAAAAAGGCACCCTCTAGCTCTAGCTCATTTCACTGGGATCCGAATTTCATGCCAACTGGCAAAGTACAGTTACAGAAAAACACAGATGCACATATAGATACATACACATATAATATCACAAGGCAATTTAATCTTCAGTTACGCAGTTTCCAAAAGCCAGTGATATATTTTGGACACACACTGTGTCATTAAAGCAGTAACTGACTCTCCAGACATTTGTCTAAATTCAGATTGAGGCTGAAACCGTTTGAAATTGAAAGATGCACAAGAGGTGGGGTAGACAAATTTGGCAATTATGCAAAACTAGGGAAGGTGACCAACCAAGGAAATAGTAATATTAAGCCTATTTAAATTAGTGTGACAACAATATCAAAGGTCCAATTTAACAGCTCATTTCCAATGTAGAGAAAATTACCTTGGAAATGAGATCTAGTACCGCTCAGCTCCTAGCAGCCCTTATGATATTCAGATCTGGCTGTTAGCATATATATGATCAGTTTACATCTTGGTCACAGGTCAATTTAAGCACTTACTGAAGACACCAGAAACAAAACTTACAGGGTATTTGCCACAGCTTTCCTTATCCTGCACTGCAGGGCATCTTCCCAGCTGGCATTGAAGTTTTTCAAGGCAGACACTGCGTTTTCTTCTATCTGTTTAGAAACAGTCCTCAAAAATGCATAATCACAGTATTACAGGACAAAACCTGACTGCTGGGGAGCCTGACCACCTTCCCAGTTTGCTCTGAAGTTAAGACACAGGTGAACAGATGTGAAAGTTCAGTTTTTGAGGTGTTACTATGCTATATATAAAAAAAAAAAATGCTGTCCCCGATGCTCTCAGGTCTTTGGGGGTTCTCAAAACTTTGAGAGAGGAAGGAATGTGTCTGATAAGCAGTACATTACAGATACTGACTGCTCTGCTGGGGACCACCTGCTGCCCGATCAGCAGCCATATGCCATGCTGGGAACACCTAACATCTTCCTGAGCAGCTGGGCTCTGGGCATGGAAAAGAGAAGGCACCACTTGGGATACTCTCTTGAGCCAAGCAGCTCGTTGCACATTAAGACTGTAGCTTTCTCCTACTCCCAGCAGCTCCAGGGAGTCTGGTTCTTTGTGTGACAGGTCTTGTTTCGGTACGCCGAAAATTCAGGCTAAAGCCTCCTGTACATTTGCAGACTTGTGCCTGTTGCCTCTGGATGGTTGCACCAGAGAAGTAGCTCTGATTATATAAATTCCATTTAGCAGTATTTAACTGCTACAGTTTTAGGGTGCGAGTCCTAATGGCAGCATCAGTTGCAGCACCAGGGAAGTAATTTCATTGTGTTTATATTTCATTATGTTTTGCGGGAAGTGAAAATTCACTGTTTACATTGTGGACCTGGAACAGGTGTTTTAATTATACCAGTCTAGTTAAAGCAGCAAAAGCCAACTGCGGAAAAAAGGAATCACTGTCACACCGGTTTCAGGCTGGTACAAGTTGAATTAGAATTATTCTCCTTTGAGCAAGATCTCTGCTGCATTGGCACTTCTCAGACAGCCATGTTGGGAGCAAAGATCTTGAAAATACTTTTGAAATTTTTGCTTTCTAAGGAAGATCTAGTTCTTTGGTACTTTTTTATACCAGTTACAATAGTTTCATTTGACTGAGGCAACCTTGCTAAGTCAGAGTTTATTTTTAACATACTGATGCTTCTCCTTCCATTAGGTGCACTCAATGGACTTTGATGACACCTGGCATCCAGCCACACACCCATCTGGAGCTGTGCTCCCTGCAGTGATTGCACTCTCAGAGGCCTTTCCTCAGAAGAAAAAAATCTCGGGTCTTGATCTGCTCTTAGCTTTCAATGTGGGAATCGAAGTGCAAGGCAGGCTGCTGCACTTCTCCAGAGAAGCCAGGAATATTCCAAGAAGGTACAAAGAAATGTTTAAAGTAGAAAGTGGAATAGAGGTGGTTTTTAATCAGTGTTAATATACATAATTAAATGTCAGTTAAAATACAGGGGGCATAGTTATTCATATTTCCTAAACTGTTTGTCTGGAAATTTAGGGAAGGCTCATCTTACACATAAATACATTTGACTCCTAACTCTTTAGCTAATAGATTTCTTTTTGAAAGCATTGACCAATTCACAATGAGGTAATGATTTCCCTTCTTTTAATTTTTATAGATTGATAATAATATATAAATTTAAATAATAATAAATATAATTTTATATTTGACTACATTTGCTTTGAACTATGAGCAGCACTAATGTTTCAGTTGCTTTCTGTGAAGGACTTACTGCAAGCAGTACTATCCCAGTTTTACTTTTTCTTGGGGAAAGTGACAGCTCTCAGGCCCACACATGAATGCTGAATGTATGCTTCTTCATGGTCCAATCCATTTTCCATGGCAATGAATTAAAATCTTTTGTAGATAGTAAATTTGGGTGAGTTTTTGAAATCTGGTAATGAAGATACTTTTGTTTTCTCAGGTTTCACCCACCAGCTGTGGTTGGTACAATGGGGAGCGCAGCAGCTTGTGCTAAACTGCTAGCTCTTGACCAGCTGGGATGTAAAAATGCCTTGGCTATTGCTGCCTCCTATGCAGGTGCCCCACTGGCTAATGCAGCAACCCAAATAAAGCCCCTCCATGTTGGGAATGCTGCCAAGCACGGACTGGAAGCAGCTTGCTTAGCTTTACAGGGCCTTCAAGGAAACAAACAGATCTTGGACACGGAGTCAGGGATGGGTGCCTTTTATACAGATTACAACCCACAGACTCTACCAACCTTGCAGTCCTACCCCTGGCTCTTGGACCAGCAAGATGTGGCCATCAAATGCTTTCCTGCACATCTTGCAACACACTGGGTGGCTGAGGCAGCATCTTCTGTTAGGAGGAAGCTTGTGGAGAGCAGTGAGAACTTGCTCCCCCTTGATAAAATTGAGAAAGTCATTCTCAAAGTCCCTGAGGTCAAATATGTGAACAGACCCAGCCCAGCCTCAGAGCATGAAGCACGACACTCCTTCCAGTTTGTTGCGTGCTCTGCTTTGCTGGACGGCAGCATGTCAGTCCAGTCCTTCACCAGTGAGAACGTTCACCGGCCGGCCCTGCGGGGGCTCCTCTGCAAAACACAGCTGGAGCACCCTCCTGACAACACCCCCAGCTTTGACAGCCTTTACTGCGAAGTGAGTGTCACGCTTCGGGACGGCAACACCATCAGCGACCGCTGCACTACCTTCTACGGGCACTGGAGGAAACCTCTGGAAAAGGAAGACTTGGAGAAAAAGTTTCAATCCAATGCGCTCGGCATCCTGCCCACAGAAGCCATGGAAGGCATTATGGAGACAGTGTACAACCTGGAAAAAGTAGAGGACTGCTCTGTGTTAAGTACATTTCTATCTGGACAGTCAGCTAGAACGCTTCCAGAGAAGCTGCGCTTCCTTTGAATGTTCCAGCCAACATGCTCTTCACAAAGCCAATGCAAAATTCAGGACTAACTGTTACTTAGTGACTCAAGCACTTTTAAATAAGATGTCTGTAACACAAGAACCATATTCAGTCCAATATTGTGGGTTTTGACTAAGTAAATAATTTAGTGATTATGTGCCCAGCTCAGCCAGACTGAACAGAAGATCCTCTGCTGGCACAGCCAACTCCAGCTCTCTTTGTACCTCTAGAGGCAGAGCACTCACTGCTTGCACATTGCACAACATCTCCCTGCTCTTCTGCCAAAAATCTGTGTTCTGCTTCTCCTAAATAACTCCATACTGGAAATCTAAATTCTGGAAGAGTATGGAAGTGTTGTGTCCGTGAAAATAATCATGGTTAGAAGTACAGAGAATTGTATTTATTTTTATATTTATTTCTGTAGATTTATCTCCACAACCTCCTTGAAGAGGGCACCTGTTATGTCAGAGCATTGGCATTTGTGCTAAAATAAACACAGCACACAGTAGGGAGGGGTAGCACTCAATACTCTGCAGCGTGTCAGGTGTCACTGTAGCCATTGCTCTTGCACTGAGGCAGCAAAGGCCTGGGCCCAGCCTGATCACACAAGTGTGGAGCATTAGGGACAGCTCCACACTCCTCATCATAAAGGCATTATTTCCCACTTCCACCTGTTGGCTCCTCTGTGGTACAGGCCTGTTGCTGTTTTATTCCCGCCCCAGTTACATGAGACACTGAGCAGGTGATGTCAGTTTAGGTTACTTCAGGCCCAGCAGAGTGGGGGCTACACTACAGTGGGCAGGAGTGAGAGAGACCTGTGAGCACCAGAGCACTTCTTATGAGAGACAACTCAGTGCCCACAGTGAACCTGGATAATGAATTCCAGGAAGTTTTTGTTCCCCCGGGAGTACAAAGCCTTGCCGTATTGAGCTTCTAAGAGAAGCTGCCAATCCTTTGTTCACCTTTGTAAGATCAAAGCATGTTTGCTAACACATAAAAAATTGTCTTCCTCAGGGCACTAAACAATGTATGCAAAAAAAAAAAATCACAAAATAAATCTAATTAATTTTACTAAATAAATCTGAAATAACTTCATTTATTAGCGCAAAACTTGTGTATTTTCCACATGCAATGTATTCATTTGTACTGGATCTTGGTTTATAAAGTTGGTTTACCTAGGGGCTCTGCAAAAATTTCAGAAGTCTATCAGTAATACTTGCTTAAGGACTTGCAAGGGGAAAAAAGAACCCAAATAACAACATTCTTTTATTGTTCTTCCCTTCTGATTAGAAATCAGAATTGAATTACTCACCTATACTGAAGGTAAACAGACTCATTTACAGCTACTTCACTTGTAATTGCAGCTGGGTAACAGCAAATGTGAATTACTGATAACCATTAATGATGTGATACAACCCCATTGCACATTCTTTTTAAGACTGAATATGTTTGGATTCATTAAAAAAAAAAAAAAAAGAAAAAGGAACCCTCCCTATCACCTTCAATATATGGTTTCTATTTTAAAAGATAAATAAATAGGTTAGATTCAGCAGTAGCCATCTGATGTATTAAACATTAAAAAAACACCTAACCACACCAAATAAACCAGGAACTGTGAAGTTTAGCAGTTGCATTATTTTATTAATTCAATCAAAGTAAGCTAAATGTTTATGCTTAGCTACATTGATTTCCTTGGAGAAGTCTGTATACTTCTAGTCAGGCAAGCTTCAGGACTTCTTGTACCATTGTTCCAATTCCATCAAAGATTTCATGCAGAGGAGCCTTGCACATGAAAGCACAGGTAGTAACTATTTTATTGGCTTTATCCACGTGGGATTCATTTACATTTTTGCAAATGTGCTTACATCCAAGCTCTGCTATAGCAGATGCCGTTTCAGCATCAGGAAATCTGTAAATAAAAATACTTTAATTAACATAAAGCAATGATACAGCCATAAAATTCTGCACGTATAACTTGAATGAGAGAGCTACAATAGTATCTACGTGACTCTTTAGCTGATGATGACAAGGGAGTTAAAGAGGCTGCTACTATCAGATTTTCCTATCCCCTACAGACACATCAAGTGAGCTAATACCTTTGAAAACAAGGTCTGAGATGTGGAGACATTATATGTCAGAAGGTACAATAGCTTTTAATAATCTTTCCGTAAGTTTGGAAGATGATACCAAGTGCAGCCATTACTGATCTTTAAAAGCTTGAGAGAAGCCAGCTGAACTTGCAACCTTTTCCAACACCTCCATGTAAGGTGTTCCTCTGGGATCTGTAGAGATTTTGACTGTTTTTACCCCTTCCGATAAGGAAGGAACAGACGCAATCTGTTCTGAACAGAATCCCTCACTAGGGCTGCTGATAAATTTAATTCAGAAGTTTTATTGGGAGTTGACAGTTGTTGAAGCAGTACTGATTTCTGCCAGGCCCTGTTCTCATCTCCCTCCCCTAAAGTAGCCCCAAACCACTACCACCAGAAAAACTCTATTAAAAATTCCTGAGTCAACAGTTGGACTCGACCATCCTAGAGGACTTTTCCAGCCCAAACAGTTCTATGATATCACAGATGAGTGTATATCTGGTTGTAGCATCACAAGTCACCTGACCTCATGGATTTACTCTGTCTGCCCTGAGAGTTCTGTGCCTACTGCTATTATTCTAGTGAAAACTGTCACTAATTTTTCTTAAAAGTAACTAAGCTCCCCCAGGTTTACTGGTACCAAAGAGACTTTTGCACAGAAGCCTGTCCATTTCCTAATCTTAATTCCTTTGTAAATCACCTCCATCCATTTCCTTCTTACCTTCCATCTACGTTTTTATCTTGACCGACCGTCACCTCACAACCAGGAAAGACTTTGGCTGCCAGAACTGGTGATATACAGCACAAACCAATGGGCTTTTTAGCACTGTGGAAGGCCTGGAGTGTGTTGTTCACATGCTCGTTGACAGTACAGTTCTTGCCATCTACAGCCCAGGAACACAGATTCTTTGCTACACCAAAACCACCTAAAAGAAAAACCAAAACCAAAAAGCTCAAAAACAAGGCACTGCTAAAAGCTATTATGTTTGATACCAAACACAAGCTCTTTTTTTACAATATAATCTTGGTATCCATGAGAGTCTTAAGTAACTGTACTGAAAGCCTTACAATGTCACTGTAACCTGTAAACGATGGGTTTACAATGTTAAAAGTTTAACTGCACACTTTTTTATAGCATGTAGCTTATGTATAGGCCCGAAAGCTTAACCTTCTTTCTAAAAGCAACAAATAGACAAATAGGAAACCTCACATTCATTTGCCAGTCACTAGAACAGCGACACCATCTGTTATGCACTCCTCAATACGGAAGAGAGACCAGAAGACCAATACTAGTTAAAAGCACAAGTATGGAATTCATGGGAGTAATGCAAACAGTGATTTGACCCTCTATAATAATGAACTCTCAAGTTTCACTTTGATGCCTAAGCAATTATAGAAGAGCTTTTCTTCTTCCCTAGAACTACTTTTCAACTTTAAAAAAAGGGATTAACACAATAAAAAAACACTGGGGATTTTACATAAAAAGGACATTATAACATACAGTATTCTGAGACAAAAAAAACCCTTGTAAATTATAATATAATTTCCTATTAAAAACAGTGCTGATTTGTCTTTCTATAAATTAGTTTTATCAATCCTTTAGGTGCATTTAATCTTCATGTAATTGTATAAGCAGATTGTATTTTACCGCTCCTTTGTCTGCTGGATTTATAACCATCAGAATAATCAAAGTAAGGTTATTCCATATGGAATGTGCACGGCATCAACTTTTCAACAATGAGCATAAGGAAATTTCCACAAGTACTTCAACAGACAACATCAAGAAGCGTTGCATTTTTAATATTTTTCCTTTCCCCGTTTGCTCACTTTCAAGTGTTATCTGAAATCTCTGAGGTAAGATTTTAATTTTCAAACTTAATAGTTTATTTCCCTCTAACAGTTATTACAGCAACCCCCTGAGCCTGGGTTATAACAGCATGAAATTAATGTGGAAAACATCTGTGAGCCTCAACTCGCTCCTCAACAGCCCTGACATCAACCACTCACTTATAGTGCAAGCAGAATTGTTTCTCCATGTTATACACACACTCCCTCTGCTGGCCTTACAGCAGTGTGAAAACTTCAAAATTAACACTTGGGCCCAATCATGAAGGCAGTATTTAACCATACTATGAATATTCTGGAAAGAGATCTTCAGCAAGTCATGATTTCCTCGTGATGCTCCGGCTTCTTCATTTCTAAAAGTGATTACAATTACCTCCGTCTGGAATGCAATTTTGTGGTCTCTAAATAAAAAATTATCCATAAACACGTTTAATACAACCTGATCAGCAGCTGAGTGGATACATAATTAAAATAGAATGTAGTCCCATCTGACATGAAACATAATCTATCTGGCAACCTGCTATTCTGCCAACATTTTCAGAGGCCCTGAAATTAAGGCATTGCCATGTAAATGAGTTCTGATCCAATTTTTGTACTCTGGTCAGGGTTCTTGTCCACACACAAGTAGTGAAGTTTCACAACCTTTAATAAGAAGGAATGGTGGGATGGATAACTTAATACCAAAAGAACAATCCGGCATTTTAACTTAGGGAACTATGAATCAATAAATATATTGAGTTAAAACATCATGAATAATTTTCTTTTGAAAGATGAGCTCAGCTGGTCAGGGCATGGTGCTAATAACACCAAGGTTGTGGGCTCAACCCCTGTGTGGGCCATTCATTTAAGAGCTGGACTCAATGATCCTTGTGGGCCTTCCAACACAGAATATTCTGTGATTTTGTGATACCTACCAGGGAAAATGACAGCATCAAATTCACTAGCTTTCAGTTCAGCCAAATCCTGAATGTTTCCCCTTGCCAACCTGGCACTTTCAACTAACACATTTCTCTTCTCTTCTGCTGGACTTCCTTTTAGGTGATTGACTACATCCCTTTGCTCAATATTGGGGGCAAATATCTTCACCTAGGAAGAGAGATGAAGCAACTTTGTGAATGTAAACAAAACTCATACATATTTGTCACAATAAAGATCATTTAATGAAAATAGGTTTTTTCCCTGAAGCCTCTTATCTAAGTTAAGCAGATTCCACAGGATGAATCTAGCACATTAAATATCTAAAGCAACATACGATGTATCAGGATGGGTAAACACAGATATTCTTCCTATCCTATTCCTGCAGCATTCTGACAGGAGAGTATTCTTATGCCAACATTAAGCTTACTGATTTTTGCCACGGCAGGTAAGCCCCAAGGACAAACAGGACACCACAATTTATACCAGCAGCCCAACTGGGCTTACAGCTGACTGTGAAGAAAGGTCGCTCTTAACTGTTAGGGGACAAAAGTGCTAAAACAGTTTGACATAGAAAAGTTAAAGATGCAAATTTTACAAGCATTTCTAGAGCAAACATTAGAGTTACCAGCTGTCCTAAAACACCAACAGGAGAAAAGAAGAACAAAACACAAGAGAACCAATTTTGTTTAGACACAAAAGGGGAACACTGCATCAGAATATAAAGCTCTGTGACAGGTGTACCACAGGGGCTGTTCTCCTGTGTCTATTTTGAAGCTGCCTTTGCAAACTTCTCAGAGATGACAATTTTGTGCTAAATATGAGGGTGCCGTTGCTACCATCAGACACCTGAGTGTGGCTACACACAGACAGTGACCAGCTTCTGCCATCTGAAGCCACAGATGGGACCAAAGCACACCACTACATCCTGACCCAAGCTTCTCTGACAAGGCCCAGTTTACCAAAGAGAGCCCAGAAACACTGAGCAGAAAACAAGGAGGTGAACCCCAGTGAGGGCTGCAAAAGCAATCGGAAGGAAGATAAAGAATTTTAACCCATCTTCAGCTCCCCGTGGCCAGAGGAGAAGGGACAGGTCTTCAGCTTCTCCCTGCTCCTGGGTTTACAGGATCACAGAATTGTTAGGAACTTCCGGAGATCATCCAGTCCAACCCCGTGACCAGGTGGGGTTACCTAGAACAGGCTACACAAGAATGCATCCAGATGGGGGTTTTGGATATCTCCACAGACTGAGACTCCACCATCTCCCTGGGAAGCCTATTCCCATGCTCTGCCATCCTCAATGTAAAGAAGCTCTTCCTCGTGTTGAGATGAAACTCCTTGTGGTTTAGTTTATGGCCATTGCTCCTCATCCCATCACTGGGCACCACTAAAAAGAGTCTGGCACTGTTGCCCAGAAAATTGGATTCATTACCTGGTGTGTGACAAACAAATAATTACACACTCAAGAGAGACATTGATTATTTATTTCAGAGTCGTGCAAGCCTGGGAGTTTGCTGGTATTCCACAAATCAAGCATACCCACTGGACTTTTTGTGCCATTGTCTATACACAGAAATTGACAGTAACTCTCCAAGTGCAGCCCCTTATTGCGATTGGCTAGTCATTGCCATACAAGTTTTGTAACTCAGATTAACTTCTACACATGCTCAGGGGAACGGTCTTCACCTGGACAGGGGTCTCTTTGACCTGTAGACATGACTTTTAGTGTAATAACTTAGTTGTATTAATAAGACCCCTTTTCGGTCTTGTGTCCAGCTGCCTGTGCGACCTCAACTCCTGTCAGGGGCCCAGGCAGCTCTTTGGGCGGGGATAAAAAAACAGGGGAGGAGGCAACACAAAGAGAGAGATTATGGCTGAATAGGCTTTGTAGGGTGCAGCGGCGGCGCAGGGAGCACCGCCAACCGGGAGGGGCTGCGGTCCCACAGAGAGGGGGACTCTAGGCTGCAGTGTCGCACGCCGGGCCGCACGCGCACACACACACACACACACACACACACACACACACACACACACACACACACATAGATATACATATACACGCCCCCCCACCCCGCCGCCTCCCGCTACCTCCGCGCCGCCGCGGCTCAGGTGCACCAGCGCCGCCGACGCCTCGTGAATCTCGCTGCCATCGAAGACGCCACAGCCGGCGAGCACCAGCGCCACCCGCTTGCCCATGGCAGCCGCCCCTCAGGCCCGGGAAGGAGCTGCGCCAGGCGGCGGGCCCGGGCCTGGCAGCACCGCCCCTGCTCCTGCTCCTGCTCCTGCTCTCCCCGCGCCTGCGCCGCCGGGCTCCGCCGCCGCCTCCATCTTCGGCCGCCGTACGGGCGAGCGGGGCGGGAAATAAATGAGGAAGTCTGGAAAGCAAATGGCATGTGGCTCTAGTTTTAAACAGACTGAAATGTATTTTCGGCCTCACGTGCGGCCTGGCCTGCGGCCCGCAGTGGGGCTGTGACGGGCGGGTGCCGCACGGTCACCCTGGGTGCGCTGTCGAACGTGCGCCTTCCCGTCGCCAGTCCCAAAGTCGCCGGGCCTGGCAGAGCGTCAGGGGGGGCATAGGAGATGGTTTTTGTTTGGTCGGTGTGTTTTGCGCGTAGGGCTATAATTGTGTAATGAAAATCGGCTTCCAAATTGCTTTGAAAGCTAAAAAAAAACAGTGGAGTTTGGTAAGAGGCATGCGGTCCTGCTGGGTCCTCATGCTGTTTGTTTCAGTGACGCCTGGCTCATCAGACCCACCTAGTCCTTTTTTTTCCCTTAACCTCATGCTGGGTTTCAAGGAGCTGCTCCACTTTATCAGGAAAAACTGAGGTATTTTAGCAAACCAAACTTTTTTCCTTGACCCACTCCCAGCTTAGTCCCTTAGGGCACTGCTTTAGTGTACCAAAAGGGAAAGAATGTGCCCCATCTCTCAGGACTGTGCCCACAAATGCCACACCAGGGATCAACTGTATTGAATTTTAGTAAGATCTCTCAGCTCTTGGTCCTTCGTTTATCATGAGGTGCCTCTCTTAAAATAAGAAGCTTGTGTTTAATAATGAAAACTTATTCTTCTACTGGACCAGAGGACTGAAAAGCTGGATCTTGTAGAAAAATTAGAGTTCCAAAAATTTGGGAGTATAGGTTTTCTGCAGAGGACATGAGAGTGAGTAGACTGGGCAGAACAAAAATGACATTTGAAAGCAGAGCCTTTTCCTGTAGCAAAATGCATTCAGTTGAATACTGATTGGTTGGGAGTCTGTGTGGCATAATGGATGGGGAGATTCTGGAACAGGACAGGGCCAGGATAGGGAAATTCCCTGCTGAAGGGCAGACTCCTGTCTGCTGGGCAATGTTTACTCCAAATGGGTAAGCTCAGGGTAGGGCTTCAGCTCAGAATACACCACAGCCCACACTCTGCCGAACTACAGCCTAGCTCCACTGAAAGTCTGCAGAACTGGAATCCCACTAGAATAATTTTTATGCTTGAGAGCTAGGAGAAAGCTTCTGCCTGGAAGGAGTTTAAGCTCAATGCATGTTTGGAGAAACGAGTGTAGTCCCAAACTCTGCTGTGTGTTAGTGCCAGGGTTAATGTTAGAGCTAGGGAAGTGAGCACCTTCAGAACTGCAATTCCCTACTCCTTTCCGACCTGACTTACTGGCTAGTCTTTCTGGATGGGTCCTGAACCTGAACTGTCAGTAACCTCATCTCCAGTCTTGCTTCTGGCCCTGTCTCTTAGATGGACCTCAGACTGGCATTATTGGTCACCCTTTTTCCTGGATGGACCCTAGACTTGATTGGGATATGATAGTCCTATCCCACTTCAGGTTCTCTATGTCACATCTCTGTGCCAGCTCAGTTCCCTGATCCAGCTCCAACTTGCTCATGCCATGTCCCTGCCCTGTGTGACCTTGTCATGGCCCTCTGTGTCTTGGGTTCATGTTTTCATCCCAGCTCATGACATGTCCTTGCCCTAGCTGTCACCCCGAAGTAGCCCTAAGAGGACTCTTCTCCATCCTGGGCCCACAAAAGCAAGAGAATTTCACAAGGAGTACAGCTCTCCTGAAGCCAGATGTTTGCAAGGTGAGAGGTCACACCTTGATGGGAGAAGAAGCTGTGGTCAAGGTCCCCAGTGCAGTAGTAGCCCTGTAATTACCCTGGCCAGCCTCTGCCGTGGCCTCCACCCACACGCCCTGCAGCCACACATCCATGGGCACTTAGGCCCGGGCATCCAGACATGACCTGAGCTGTGCTGCAGGTGTGTCCTGTTTCCTGTTGTCCTGATGTACAGGACACTCTTCTGCACATCCTGTGAATTGACCTTGGCACAAGTGGTGTAATCCCAGCCTCTACCCTGCTGTACCTCGGGCTGCTGCTGGATCCAGCCACTGCTCTGTGCCTGTTCCCTTTCAGAAACTGAATAGCAGTGAGGTTCCACCAAGAGTCCGATCACTAGAAAAATCCATGGTGATGAGGCAAATGCAAGGTTACGCTGGAATGACCAATGCATTGGGTCTGCATCGTAAGGTACACAGCTGGGTTCACATGTGGCTGCAGTGTAGCTCAGGTGGGAGGCAGGAGCTTTGGCTTAAAAGCAGCTCACCAGGAAAGGAGCAGGGAGCCCTTTCTGAGGTGTCTCAGCAGAGCAGAAGCAGTTTCTGACTTTCCTCACAAGTTTTCATCAGACCTTGTGCAACTAGCTGCACACCCTGAAGGGAAGAGAGCAGGTACCATCCCCTCCAGACTTCAGGGGGTTGAATTATAGCTCCATCCTAGACCCCAGCCTTTTTCCTTCTGACCAGGATTTGAGAAAGATGTTTTCTCTAGTGGAAATCCTGCTTTGAAGTGCCTTAGTTGCCTGACAACAGCTATTAGCTTAAATTTGACTTGGACAGCTCTCTGTATTTCACAGGCACTCAGCTGACTCATCAATTCACTTATCCCTACCCTGCAGCAAATCCCAGAGGGTTCATCTCAGTTTAAAACTCATGATGAACTTCCTCTGCATCCTTATCCCAACCCTCATCCTAGCTCTCAGGCTTCAGCAGAGCCCCCCTAGAATTCCAGCTTGGAAAGAAATAATTTCTATCACCCGCCCCCTAAGCTGGCAGACAAAGGAGGAGCTGCCCTGCAATCCCAAATGCTTACTGAACTGCACATCTGTCCCGAGCACAGCTTTCATCCTAGCTGTCAGGGTCAAGGAGATCCTGAGGGGAGCTCTTAGCAGTATCTTAAAAAGCCCAGTCATTCCCCACTCCTGTAGAAAAAGACATGGCTTTCTCCCAGCCCAGCTCACAGCTCAGGTGGCATCTCAGGCTATGTAGCAAAGTGTAGGTGCACAGGAGCCCTGTTTCTGGCTCTTTTTCTAAAATTCCTTTCTTACCCCTCAAAGGCAGAGATTGTGCCTCTGACTGATGAACTTCTGTCTTTCAGAGCAGCTTCAGGAAAACTTCAGCTAATGTTTGTATTTCTCAGTATGCATCCGGCTGACTCAATAGCTAACATATGCCAGTGTGAGTGGGGAAAAAAACCCCTTGTGATCAGTAAAGCTGCCAGATGCATAGCTTTATCTGCTGTGATCCATACATATAACTGTGACTTTCCTGCATAGGCTGGGAGATGTGCAGCTGTGGTGTAAGCACCATCCACAGCAGCCCATTTTTGTGAGATGGGCTGTTACTTCACGTGCAACAGCATCTCTGCTGAAACTTACAGTGTGATGACTCAAGTACATGTTCAAAACCAAACTATCTGTTCAAACCCACGACTTCTGACAGAAGCAGCAGGATTTGTTTACCCTTTTCTCTCAGTCAATTCCATCCTGTTCATGTCAAGGGTAAAGATGGAGAAGGTACTGATTTATAATGGGAAACCATCAAGAGTCTTTGTTGTTTCAGGAAAATGTTCAGTTTTCACTAATCAAAAAAGAAAATACTCTGGGAAATGACAAAAATTTAGGAATCCTGTCAAGTCTAGAATTTGATCTTTGTAGCCAGTCTCAGTATTTACTCAAAGCCTGTTACTGGACGAAGATGCAGATCAGCTCTGTGGGTTTCTAATGGGGAATTTGACATGTTTCTGCATAATAAACTAGACAGTGGCTTTTTAGCTCAAGTATATTTATTCATAAATGTATTAGTGGTTTATTTTCTATGTTCACAACATAACTTAGGTTGCATGAGGAAAAAAAAAAAAAAAA
>VZSE01011291.1:0-54708 GCA_013398275.1 Promerops cafer
CGCCGCCTCTCCCCTTCCCTCAGCCGAGCCCCCTGCCCGTGCCGGGGGGCGGCCGGGCCCGGGGCGGCGGGGCTGGCGCTCGGGCACGGGCAACGTGGGGGTGGAAGTCGGCTTCCTGCTCTAGCGGACGGTGTCCCTGCCCACGGCAGGGGAGCTGGAATGAGATGATCTCTTAGGTCCCTTCCGACTCAAACTGTTCCGTGATTCCGCCAGTTACCAGAACCTTGCCCTTGCCCGGCTGTGCGCTTGTGCAGCTTCTACTTGGAGAGTGACCTTGGCTCTTTCCCATTCGTGCGCCCAGCCTTGGACCGAGCGGGCTCCCCAGGGCCACCGTGCCCCGTTTCCCGCAGGGGTGGCCGGGGCAAGGCAGGCTGGATCCACACCGTTGGCTTTCCGGTTGTTTTAAGAGCGTCCCGTGCCGCCTGCTCCATCGATGGCCCAGCACAAGTGGTGATGTGGGCAGAAGCGGGGCTGTCAGACGCCCCCTCAGCATCCCTTATCCTGGGCTTGGGAGCCCCTGTGAGTCCGGGGGGTCCGGAGTCGCCGTGCTCCTGTGGTGGCCGTGCCTGGATGAGGGAAGGTTATGTAGGCAACATACGTCCAAGGGCCCGAAATCAGCAGGTGCTTTCCCACAGGTGGGCGAATAGCTGTCAGGAGTAGCACAGATTTCGGGCGGGATGCCAGGAAAAGCTCTACTTTAAACAGAGGATCGCCATACAGGTCAGCGTTGCAGGATCAGGCTCCGAGTGACAAGTGCCACGGAAGACAAAGGCTCCCTTGCACCTTTCTCCTGGAAATGTGTGCAGGTTTGATGTCCAGCTTTCTGCCTGCAGGTGTATGCCTGCCTGTTCTCGGTCGGCAGAGAGTGACTTCTGCCAGAGGGAGTGTTTGATAGGTCTGTGCTCATTTAAGGCAGGTTTTCAACAGCACTGCTAGAAGGAGAACACATATTTTTAAGTATTGATATTAGGAAGGCAATCAAGTGTTAATTCATTTTAGTATCAATATTTAAAGCTTTAAATTCTCGCATTCTCTGCTGAGACCACGGTTCTGTAAATATTTTATAGCTGAGTGACAAAAGCCTATGCGGTCTGTAAAACTGTAACATAGATGTTACTGTGACCATGCAATATTGATGCTGGTGTTCTTGGGGAGCCTCAGGGACAGCTGGAGTGCTTTATGCTGTGCTAGAGGCACAGTGAAGAGCCCAGTAAGTCCATGTCAGTCATTCCTGCCCAGAGAAACTGTCCTGTGTAGCACCCAGAGTCATTTTTCCAGCCCACCTCCTTCAGTGTACTTTTACAGCCAGTTTCTGGAGAAGATGCATGCATGTACGTGCCTTTTTTTTTTTACCTTGTTTTCACCCCCTTTCCCCCATGTGAGTGCAGAATCATAAGTGCTATGCCTTGCTATTTCTGGTCATGAAGAATTTTGAATATTCATACTGTGGGAGGAAGAGGAGTCTACACAGTGTGAGGGCAGTGGGGTGATGACATCTATGTGTGCACAGCACCTGTTCAGGTGCTCCATCAGAGGAGGCTGCCTGCATGCCTGTGCTGATGCTGCTCTCTTCCACCTGTGGCTCAGAAGGGGCTTCCTTGGCTGGTGCTGCCATGGGTTGGGACATGACTGCCAGGCATCACAACACCCTTGTGTGACTCCCAGAAGACATGATGGCCTCCCTGTGGTGGGATTTGCCTGCTCCTTGTCATCAGTGCTGCTGTGGAGCCCAAGAGGCCCCTGAGCAGGGAGAGACCACAGAATTTTGGACATCTAAGCAGTCAGAGACCAGAGCAGGATGAGGCATGAGGTGTCCTTGCTCACCTTTGAGCTAGGCAGCCATGGGGCGTGTGCACTTGGGAGAGAAAATACAGGGATGACTTCAAATGTCAACAATCAATGAACATGTTGATTGGATTTAATTAGCAGCTTCCTGGTCTTTAGCAGGAATTGGCAGGTGCCACTGGCTCTGGACTTGTGGTTCTTGTGTCCCACAGTGCTCTCTGCCATGCTGTTGGGTTGGGACCCTAATTACAGCAGGTACCTCTGATATGGTGTGGCTGCCTTTCCAGCTGCTGCCATCCTCTCTTCATGTGTATGCTGCTGCCTCTGTGAAGCTGGGGGGAAGCAGTGCTGCCCAGAAAAGGTGGACCAAGTCTTTGTGTCATTATCAGGCAGGTACCCAGAGCCATTTTTTCTTACTTGCCGTGTTCCAGAGCCTACTGGGCTCTCCCTGTCTGTGAAAGATTTTTGTATTGGAAAAAGTTTAAAAAAACTCTTCGTCCAGCTGTTTTTAGTAACAAGTGCAGCTGTTTTTTCTGTTGTTCTCTCTTTGCTTGGTGATTATGCTGTAAGAGAAGAGCATTGCACACGTAAGCACTGTCACCTGTTTGCCCTCAGCGAGCCAAGTGCACGTCTGCCTCGCCCATGTACGAGAGGGTTTTATTACATGTATTCATTTACGTGGCATATTCCAGGCAGATCCATACCCACCTGCCTGTACTAAATCAGTCAAAGGCAGCATCCACATTTCAGGGGAACACTGCAGAGTATGGAATATACAGTGTGGGCACGTAGAGCCTGTCGTGCCAAAGGTGCAGACAGTGGCATGCCTGCTAGGAGCAAAGGAGCCTGACGAGTACTAACCCCGTGTCAGATCTTCTTCAGAGACTGTGCCTATGTCATTGAAAATTTCTAGCATTGGGAGTTTCTTTTCTCATCACCAATTGCCGTCTTCTCTCCCAGGAATCCACCACTCCTCTGTCTTGTGTTTCAGGCTCCAAGTCTGTGTCTGCTTGGTAAATTAGTGAAGATGTTGTTTTTCATGTATTGGACACTGGAGGGTGCTAATGCAATGGGAGCTGAAATTGTTCTGGCAAATTAAAGGGTTCCCCTTTGTTAGTTGTGAAATAGTTTTATTCTTTGTTGCAGGGTTTAAGTTGAAAGACATGAATTGTGGTCCTTACCAGTAGCTGATCCTGTTCAGCATGTGCAGAGCTGTGACCAAGAATATCAATAAAGTGTTATGTCTGTGAGGGATTTCTTTCCTTAACCTCTATCAAAAAAAAAATCACATTTTATGTTCTACACATTTTTAAGTGTGTCTTTCGAGATTATGGCCTCGGGGTGAAAATTATTTGAAAGTGTGACTTTCTAGTGATAAAAACACTTTATGTGGCAGAACTGTTGAGCTGTATGTGCAGAGTCTGCTTTTCTACAAGGTCACTTTGGTTCACCCAAATGAATATTGTTGTGTTGCTAGTGAGGTGAGAACCACCTGATAGTAGCTCACATTGGGGAGGGAGGGGACACCCTGAGCACCACTAATCAAGTCCCTGGCACTGTGGTCCTGTCTCTGGGGATGGACTTGATGGAGCCTCAGTCTACCTCGCAACCAGCATCGCTGGGCTGTGTGTGAGGGCATGTGTAGGATGGGGTGTTTCATCAGCCATCACTGCTAGGCCAGGTGAAGCATGTTACAAAACTGAGCCTTAGCTGTGGTCTTGCAAATTCACTCAAACATTTTTGTCAGGTTAAAGTTACGTTGAGAGGTCTTACAGCAAAGGAGGTATTACCTCTGCGTTCTGCTCCAGCTTTCTGCTCAGCCAGGTCTCTGCTCTCCTTTGCCCTCAGCAGAAAGACAGAGGGTCAATATAAGGTCCTTGTTGTGCACTCTGGCAACTCCACAGTTGGCATTAAGGACTGTGAAACTACTGCCCGAGGCAGTTTTCATCGTGGCAGCAGCAGAAGTATGATGACGGATAATTAATGCTAATGAGAAGCAGGGTGCAAAGCTGAGTACCACCACTGGTACCTCAACTGGTCTGCTAAAGCTTGTGCTGTTCTGGACAGTCCTGTGTGGTTCTGTACCTGCCTTTGCAAACTCATTACCCAAATGAAAGCCAGTATTTGTAAAATGTGTGACAAACAGAGCTGGGTACAAATACATCTTCCTTAGAAGCCTTTCTTGTTTGATATGCATGGCAAATGAGTTGCTCCTCTGTCTTATTCCTTTTGCAAATGAATTGGGCTGTCCTCTCCTGGAAAATGTTGTTATCTTGCTGTATTATATTGGTGAGGTTTTATTCTCTCCCAGGTGTTGAGGTTTGCTTACATATGGTTCAATTTTTATTTCTTTTAAAAATACGCAGTTTTTTTCTGAATTCCTCCTTGAACTGAAGATGTGTATGAGCACTGGAGAAAGAGCCTGTGGATAAGGCAACCAGAATCTCCTGTTGTGATACCAGTGGGAGCCTGCTGTTCATCTTGCAACCAGAAGCATGGACAATTTCACAGCAGAGTTGCTTGGGTGTTTCTTAGATGCAGCAGAAACGTATCCAGTTAAAAGTTCTTCTTTTGCCAAGAGTTTTAGTAGCTTACCAGAATAGGTTTATAAGGGGATGTGAGCAGAAAAGCTTTTTAAAATCATTATAATAAGAAGTGGTGCTGAAGACACTCTGCTTAAGAGTAGTGTAAGCACACAGACGAAGTCTAAGCAGACAAAAAGAGATCTGGTTGACAGTATTGGTCTGGTTTACCAGCTTTAAGAGAAGACTGCTTCTTCCATTGCACATCCATGCTTACGAGCAGAGAGCCAGGGCACACATCCTGGCATTGTTTCCAGAACCAACATGCTAGCTGTGGTGAATTTGTGCATTTTATGTAGATGGTGTCCTAACTTAGAGTGGGAGACCTTTCTCCAGGAGAGAAGGTTAATGGACCTTCCACCAAACCTGTGTGATTGTGTTGAGTTTAAACACTGCAACTGCGGGATGGCATCTTGAGGTCCAATGCCACCCCTGCTCGGTGGCCCTGCAAGGGAAAGGAGGGTGTGTGTTCCCTTGGTGGGTGCTCAGTGCCTTCCATCGTTGAGCTTTCACACGCTTGTGCAGTATTTCTTGGCTATTCATAAAGGCTGGGTGAGTGGGATCCCTGGAGTTTTCATACCTGTTGGGGAGATTGGGCTGCTGTACTTGAAGTCTCTTGTCTTAAGAGCCATTCTGGCAGGTAAAAGCCCCTTGATGCTAAGAGCTTTGTAGAATTTCTGCTGATGAACCCCCGTGTATCTCCTCCTGTCCTCTGCACATGATATGCATTTCTGGTGGTGGCTTTTCCTAGACCCCTTTCTTACACCTCCCTGAGTTCTGAACCTCTTTGTTTGGAAAGAGGAAATACTCAATTGGCCCTTATTTTGTCAGGCAGGCTGTGCATGGAGGTGTTTCTCCAGGCACTGCCCTTTTATGCACTTCCCTCTGAGGCTGAGGAGCACAGCAGGTCTGCAGAACTTCGACTGCAAGTGGGTCTGGAGGTCAGCTTGTGGTTACTTAGCCCTGGGATGCTGAACAAGTCTCCTTCATATATTTTCCCATATTTTCTGGTTGGACCTATATTAACTTCTCAGGTCTCCCTGTGCCCTCTAAAATCTCCTGGCATCATTGGTGTAAATAGGATTTGCCTGTCCCTGTGAAATGTACATCTCTGTGGCTGCTCGCCCTGCCTTCTCTAGCTCTTTGTGGGGCAGGGCTGTCCATTTGTCATTGGCTGCGTGGCCAAACCTGCCTTCTTCTCTGCCTTTTTAATTAAAAAATGGTTGGCATCAGGGGCTCTGCAGCAATGAAAGGGGAACGATGAAACTTTGAAGAATTTGGGGCATAAAGTTGATCTCTAAATTTTAATGTACTCATTGCACTTAAACAGTTGATACATTTTATTATTGAGCATTCAGGTGACCTAATTTCCCTTAGTACTGTACATTTAGCTTTATACATCTGCACCTAATTTGTAAAAAAGGACTTAATGAGAAACTTCAAACAGTTTAAATGTCAATTACAAAGAAAGCGAGGTTTTAAAGTTCCAGTAATCTGTCCATATTGGTCATCGAAACATGATCCCAGGTGGACGTTAATTCAAGACAGATGGCATTCCAAAGGCACAATTACAAAGAGCTTATATATTTTCAACACTAACAAGCTGTCACGCTATGTTGTAGCTACACTTCCAGTACTGTATAAGCACAATTGCTGCTTTATCTGCTGTGGACTCGGTAGTAAAGGGGTTTGATTCCCCACTCTTGATATTGTCAGTGGGATTTTTGCAGGGGTGAACTGGAGAGTGGGGTTAGTTAGTGTGAGTATCTTTCATCTGCTCAGCCTATTGGGTCGGGGGGTTGTGGTCATTTCTATGGTTTTTGTTAAGTTGGTGAAATGCTCTTCAAGGAAAGGAGGGGAAATGTTGAATATGGGCATAACAAGACTAGCTCATCACAGCTATATTTCTATTTCCTGGCAACATTAATTAACTTCAGCCTTATCAGCCGCTGGGCAATAGCGATGATGATTTGTTAAAACCCCCAACATCCTGGATGTTTTCAGTTGAAAAGTCATCTGAAAGCCTTTGGAGTAATGCGCGTTACTTGGAAGACTGAAGTCCAAGGGATTAATAGTAGCTTGACTTGCAGTGGTGCAAATGGGCAGCAGCTTGGCTGCAGCCAGGCAGGAGTGCTACACCCTGGGAAGAAGGCAGTTGGAATTATTTTCAGATTTCTGAAAATATTCCTAGGCCCAAAGGCAGAGGTGGAGGAGCAAGGCCAAGGACAAAGCAAGGTCAGCCTAGGGTTTCCATTAGACTGGAGCATCAACATGTGGAGTAGTTGACCTAGAAGTAAATGCCCCTGGCCATGGCAGGGGCTTGGACTAGCTGACTTTTAAAGGTCCCTTCCAACTCAAACTATTCTATGCGGTAGATGGCAAAGTTTGATGTAGAAGGACAATATTTGGTATCTAGTTAGTAGTTGAAGTGGGCAGTGATCCGTGTAACTGAATGATGAAAGTTAATTTGGCATAATTTCCACAGACTTTTTGTTTGTTTCTTGAAACCAGGTCACTAAAAAGCAAGACTTGCATGTCTATGACTAGACAGTGTTTTAATAGGCTTTAAAAATTCTGTGCTGTTAGCAGCAAGATTAATAATGCTCCCCAGGAAGGTTTTTAAGCTCCTATGGGCACGTGTGTCCTCTAAGAGGTGCTGAGAATTAAGAGCTTATATTTCTGCTCGTTTATCTACCTTTCATTGGTAAGCGGAGAAGAAAGCAGAAAGGCTAAAATGTTCATCCTCGGAAGGCAGGAATTAAATGGTAAGCTTACACTCTTTAATTTTTGTTTTTCATTAATGAATGTCATAAATGTGTTTTTTTTAAAAGCATCTTACCTGGCTTCCATTTTTGAAGGAGTTGTAGGTGCTATTTGAAATATGCAGCTCACCAACAAGTGAATTGGACTCTTGAGCCACACTTGAAACAAAATACCAATTTTACCTGCAGTTTTACTAGGTTTCCTGGTTTATGCAGTGGCATTTGAATGGCTTCTAGTAATTGTTTTTAGCAGGAAAAAAAAATCTAACAAAAATGAAAAACACAACTCAAAGCTCATTAGCACTGTATTTGGCATGCCATGAATTGTTAAATCTTTATATAAATGCAGAAGTAATTTGTAACAAACAAAATCCTTTCTTTTTTTGGAAAGACTTTCTTTGGACTTTTTGTTCATACTGCTAAGGTGCAGTATGTTTTCCAAACACTGGATATTATTACCAGAATAAGGGCAGAACCAATCAGTGTTTTAATTAAATATTATCTATAATCCTTGAGTGTCAGATATACTTAGTTGTGATAAGTGAAAAATAGTAGGTGCAAAAAAAGACTAATAAGTACTTAGATGGGGTCTTTCTAACCTAATTTTTTTAACCTAAATTTGGTGCTATTGTGTGTTGTTCTCAAGTGGTTTCCTCTTGGATTTTCCCGGTGCTTATCAGGGGAACATACTGAAGTCTTTTTATGTAGATCAGTCTTTGCTTTGAGAGTAACTAATTGTTCAAGTCCAAGTGGGGAACTTTCTTGCACCTGGAAAATTAGGAAAGCAAAAGATGTCCACATCCTTTCCCTGGTGGTTCTTCACCTGTGGATTTGAACTGCAGTGGTAGTAAAAGTTTTGTGGACCTCATTTTATGTGAGATCATTAAGCGACAGGAGAATTCAGGACTAGCTGCCCTTCATAATTCAGGACACTGAAAGGTGCCATTTATAAGCTCAAAGTGCCTGCAGGAAGGCAAAACAGGCTTGTAAAACCCATGCTCCAAACCCTGAAAGGGAACCGGTTTGTACTGCTGGTTGCAGCCTTGGAGTGGCAAAATTGCAAAGGTGGTGGGGTTTGGTTTAAAAAAATGGAAAAACACCTGCCTTTAATATTTCATGTAATAACTTGAGTTTTCACACTTCTTGTGTTGATAACTCTTTTCTCCCAAAATAACTCCAAAACATCCTGGGCAATGATCCCAGTAAAAACCTTAGCAGTTGAACTGCCCAGCTGTTGGACTTACTGTCTTCCCTGTTACAGCCCACTGTTTTGCTGAGCTGTTAATTTGGCTATAAAATAAGTCTATTCTGACTTTTTAATAATATTTTGCAACTGGTGACCTTTGCCCATAATATAGGCAAGGCATTTTTTAGGGAGAGCTCCTGCCTGCTTATTGCTTGGAAAGGAGTAGCAGCATGTACGACAGTTGAAAGGGGGTGATATGGTGATATGCCATTGTTACAACTCTGAACGGGCAATGTAATCTGCAAAATTCACAATATACTGCAGCTTTATGGACTTAGAAAGCCTGAAAAGCAGCCCAAGGAAACACTGAGCCCAGTGTTTTTTCTCAGAGCAGGTACTGCTTTCCTTACTTGCTCCCCTGTTAATCCTCAAATAAGAGCTGGAGCTGTTGTTTGAAAGTTTATGACCAAAATGTAGCAATTGCTGCCTGGAATGAGCCATCCAGATCGGTAATCTTAAATGGCTGGGGCTGGACTCTTCCATTCAGGCCAGAATAAGCCAGCTATTTATGGCCACATTAATGTCCTGTGACTGAAGATTCCTGGGTGCCCATTTGCACCATCAGAGCCCAAACGCCAGTGGAGACAAGAGCTGACTGCTCATCAAGTCTGCCTGCAGCATCTTTGCTTTGTTAATCTGGATTAGTTCCACACCTGCCTGCTTGTGCACACCTATGGCAGCAGCACCTGGCTGTGCAGTGGTGGCATCCAGCCTGTCATCCCTCTTCACATGGATCACTTAGGAGCTGGTGGAATGGCTACTCTTTGGATGCACATCAGTGTTATTCCATTTTCTGTCGCTGCTTTTGTTGCCTGGATTGACGTGCTCAGGGCCCCAGACACTGCACTGAGCTCATTGTGACCCCAGGCCTTTGCAGAGCCGACTGCAGGACTCAAACCTTTATAACCACCATTAAAAGGCAGTTATGTGACTGTTTATGTTAGAGCCAGGTGCTTTGCTGCCTGTGGACATGCTGTTACTTGACAAAATTTAGTATTTTTTTAATTTATGATCCAAATTCGATGAATATACTTACCTGAGGACCTTACTCTGCATAAATGGCTCGGCTGCCTTAGCCACCACTCAGATTTCTGTGGTGGACACTAGTCAGGTTTTTCTGACTCTCTGTAGGGATGTGTCCATGACAGCATTCCTGTTATTTCTCTCTTTCCTTTGTGAAGGACATAAGGTTAGAGATACGGCCATAGGTGGCATGTCGTTAATATATATTTTTAGTGACTTTTTGGGGAATTTATTGTTCAAGTTCTCTAACTTGTAGTACATTTCTGAGTTCTGTGGGTTCCTTTATTTAGGCTTTATATATGAATGCATGTTTTGTGGGTTTATTGCCTTAACCATTCACTTGTTTTGTTAAATCTCTAGTGATACGGGTCAGCACCAAACAGTGACTTCAGCATACTGGAAGTATAAAATCCATTTTCTTATTGACTGGTTTTTTTTGAGAAGTTGATAGATGTGGAAACTATTTAACAGTTGGGTGTTTTTTTACTTTCCTGTTAAACTAAGCTACTGAGGAAATCTTCCTACTGCTACATGCTGCAATATGTCAGAAACACCGTTATGTTATAGTTGCATCATTATCTAAAGGAAAAATTGAGTGTGGGTTTGAAGTCGACAAGTGATGAAAGTAGCCCTGAGGTTGTCAATTAGAAAGCTAAGGCCTGGAACTGATAAGTTAATGGCCAGTCCCCTTCACACCCCCTGGCTTTGCTGCCTGCTCCTGCCTCACCCTGCAGCAGCTTTACTGCTTGGAACAGAAATAAAAGGCTCCCATTACTTTGTGTCCCAAAATTTATCTCACTGATCATATTCAGTTAAAGTCTTGGCTGATTGTGTTCTTAGTATGGACAGATAGTTAAATGAGGAGAAATGAGATGTAGCAGATAGCAAATACAAACTCAGAATCATCCCTCTCTTTTTAATTTTTTTTAATTAGTTTGTTTCTTTTGTTTAAATGTTGAGCTGTTAGCATGGTTTTTTCCGACCATCCTCCTGCAGTACACACAGCAAATTTAGCAGCAGTGCATAATTTTAACTTCTACCGTATGTTTGTTTGCCTGTTTTAAAACCTGAAACTTAATGTCAGCCAGTTGGAACCCATGTGTGCCTGCTGAAGGCAGAGGGCAACATGTGTGGTTTTTGTGAAGGGAAATACTGGTTACCAAAGTTTATGATATAATGTAATATAATACAAAGTGTTTCTATTTTGCTTGGACAGGAGGGAGCTAATGTATTGCCATTTCTCCTGGGGAACACATGGGCTTAGATAAATAGATAAATCATGTCAAACAACAAACAGGACTTAGATTTTAATGATTCTTGGTGTGCTGTGTGGTGACAACAACAGTAACTTTATGAAAAGAGTAGTATTAGAAGTAGATATAATTCAAACAGGCATTGTGCAAAACAAAACACGTAATTCATCTTCAGTTTTTGAAACTTCATGTACAGAGTAAGTTTTTAGGGCTTGTAAAAGTTTGCAATTGGGCACCCCCTCTTCAGCCTGAGGTTTTTCTGTTATTGGCACTGCTTCAGTGGCAATGGAGAGCCAAGATTTTTTCCACATAGCCCTCTCCCAACCTAGAGCAGGTAAGTAAATAATCATGAGTTTGAGAAGGCAGTTTAATTGGTAAGGACATTCAAGTTTTTGACCTTTTTGGTAGTTTCACTACCAGATGTGTAACCAGCACACATCTGTTGAATAATAAAAAAATTGTAGTTGCTACTTACCTGCCACTATCTGATGAAATGGTGCTCTGAGCAGGGGCTGCTGCTCTGGAGTCCATCTCTCCTCCAGCCAGATTTCAAACCGTGGAGTAAATACTTCTTTAGCTTAATTCACAGGAAAAGAGACGTGACATTGTGTTAACTCAGCGTGGGATGGTGTTTTCTCCTGATGTGCCAGCTCTGCCCAATACCCACGGGGTTGAGATTTTCAGTACTTCCCCACAGAAGCAGTCCAGAAGAGGTAGTACATGATTTTCCAAAGGCACATGTTCCTTCTGTGCCCTACTTTAACTTACTCCTTGAGATGCATGTCTCACAGTACCCATAAATAATGAAAATTGCAATGACATTTTTAATTAGAGGCTTTGTTTTCTTACACATTGTGATGCTGGTGTTTCTAGAGCTACAGGATAACCTCTTGTGGTGGCCTGCTGCAAGAGAGGTTATCTCAATGAAGAGCACTGTATCTAGTTTAGCCTGGCTGGCCCAGGTATCACATCTACCAGAAAGCATAATTCTGCAGTTTCCCCCTAAGATAGTCCTTCCCTTGGATTGCAGTTTTGTCTTTGCAAGAATCTTCTCTAGTTGTTTTTTTTTTTTAATGAAGTTCTGAAAGTTAATGGTGTTAAGTAAGAAAAGCTCCTATCTTTCTGCATTTTTCTTCTCTTACTCTCTTTCATACAATTTTACTCACCCATCAGCCCAGCAGGGCTGTTGTGCAAGGTACATCTGCATGCTGTAAGGAAGCCCGTCAGCCAAATTTTGTTGGAGCCAATAACTGCTCTACAAAAGGCAGACTGATGCCAAAAATCTCCATCTCTCTCAGTGGGTTGGGCTCTGCTCCTCTGGGATTTTTTCCCCTCCCCTTTTGTTTCTGCTGTTGGTTAAGTGCATTTTCTCACCTGTGACACTCTTTCAGCTTGAGAGTCCCTCTCTTGCCACGTGTTTCTTTACTTTTGTCAGGCTTTAAGTACATCCGTGTCTTTCAGTGTGGATGGTTTGATATGTGTGCTGTTTGCTTACCAGTTTACACCAGCTGCTTTCACAGCACATGAAGCACAGCATGCTGAACAGTGCCCATCTTAGGGTAAAGACTGTGGTGCCCTACAGAGAGGGTACAGGTTGAATTTGTCTTTGTCCCCCTTTCTCTACCTGAAGAGGAAGAGTCTCATTTTAGGAGGCAAAGTTTCTTTTTTGTCTGCAATGCTGGATCCACACAAGCTCTTTGACTCTCTAGAAGCTGGGTTGCATTGGATCACATCTGTCTGAAGGTAAGGAAGCCTGGTGTCAGAGCTTTTGATGCTATAAGCTTTCTAAGGCCAAAAATCAAAGGGGCTCCTTTCCACCTACATACTTTACCTTCTCTGCCAAACAGAAACTGAGCAGTTCTTCCTTCCCTTTTGAGTGCTCTCAAGCTCCATTCACATTCATGTGGCCAGGTAAATGCAGGAAAGAAATGAAAATGACTTACCAAAAAGTGGTGTGGCATTTCCTAACATTTCTTTTCATTCCAGTAGAGAACCGAGAACCTTAAAACAGGGAAAATCTTGCCTAGATTCAGTAATTTGGAATGAATAGAACCATGTCTTCTACACAACAAATTTTTTAAAAAAAGAAAACAAGGAAAGGAAAACACAGCGACACAGTGCTTGCCCAAGGAGATATTCAGGGTGTGAAAGTTGACTTGGCATTTCCGGATTTATAATTTCTTAGACAAAATGAAGTGCACTATGGTCTTTATGCAGTCACAATGGATTTCCTTTGAGTATATCTGAAATGATACAGAGTTCAGTTAAGTCAACCTCGTCTTCAATGTCAGTATCATCATCTAAGACAAATGCCATTGGCAGCATGTCTTCCCACAGAAACTCAGCACTGGTGTTCCTGAACAAGATAAACCACAAAATGAATGTGCTCTCAAAGGACTGCATTTCTTTGAGCATTTTTGCTTTGGATATTTTTTATCAGCTTCTTTGACCACTTTTGCCTGGAAAATGGTATATTAACCTGAAAACACGACCAACAAATGGCAGAATCTAAGAAACAAAAATACAGACATGATAGTTTAGGTTTGTTACTGTAATCTATGACTGTGTACAATGACATTGATTATGCAATGGTAATGGTAGAATTAAATGGTTTTGAACCTAAGCATAAACTTGCTGGGGCAAGCCAGAAACAGTTTTGCTCTTTCTGGTATTGTAGACTGCAAATATGTTTGGAGGCCTTGGCTTCAGAGACAGGAATATATATCCCTTGCCAGACTGATCTGTTGCAATGCCTCACAAGGTCTATAATGTGGAGAGTGGTGCCTGCAGGATGTCTTCACTCCTCAACCATGAAGGGAGTTAGTTTAGGAAAGAAAGACATTGAAAATTTTTAACACTTTAGACATTGCCAGATTCTTTTTCAGACCACTTTCACCCTGTTTACAACTGATAAAAATTATGTTCTGGCATCTTTATATAAAATACATGAGATGTAGGTCTTGCTGCTTTCTGCCACCAGTAATGGTAATGCTAGCATATTCCTCCATTAAAGGAAAAAATTCTGGAACTAAATCATAAGCAGAGAGCTGAAGTCAATGAGATGGCAACAACAACTTTGTGATCAAGAAATAAATAAGAAAAACAGTTTTCAAAATTTATGCTGGGTGTATTTATCCTTAAAAATATGCCTATTAAAATTACAGCAAGTCCTAAATTTACTGTAATCTGTTTAAATAATCCCCCACCCCCAACCAAAATAGAAACAGTGCTTCCAGGTTGGGGATTGAACCATTCAGCTGATGAAAGTCAAAATCTAAACTCTGGAAACCCAAAGTGTTTGAAGTATTGTGTTGGCTTTTGAGATCAATAGCCTCCTGTGAAAGTACCAAGAGAATATTTTCTTCAATATATTCAATTAGCTCAGTTAAATGACTAATTTATTCAAACTTGACCAATTGGGAGTTGAAAGAAGCAGAAAAGCTTGTTCTTCTCTACCAATCTGTGAATAAAAGCTAATTATGAGAGGATTAGATTTGCTAATACTACAATATTGGAGGATATTAACACCAAATACTAGATTGGTGCTAATTGTAGCTAATACCAAGTTATTTTAATAGATCAATTTTTAAATCTAATCACAATTTTTTTACAAGTCTAGCCTCTCTCAGATAGTGTAGGTTTATTAAGCAATAAACCGTCTCTTTACATTTTAAATTGCGTTCCAGTTTTCATCCAAAGAAACATAAATCCTAAGTAAACACAAAGAGATCAACTAGTAAATAAGAATTGTGCCATACATGATTTTCTAATAAAAACAGTAAAATTAATCTGAAAAAATGTATAATGAGGTATAGAAAAGTTTAAATATGTATCAGCAGAGCTACTCTGTCCTTCTGGCTAGCAGTAAGAAGTGCCAAATTTAGTGTAAAAGCTATATTTAGTTACAAAGCAACATACTTTAGTGGTTACAAACTGAGAATTAACCTTTCTCCAAGAAAATAACTAAAACATTTACATGGGAAAACATGCTTCAAATTAATTATCTAACTCAAGATTTCCCATTTGGTAGTTTAGTTGATTTTTAAGAAAAGTGTCTTGAAAGATTTACTCCTGCTGAAAGTCATCGATAACTGAAGTACCTACAAGCGAACATAAACATCAGTGCAAACTTGACATAAGGGTTCAGAAATTCAGCCAAGAAAGCGATGTCAAGAAAATGTGAGGATACAATTTTTCAGTCCTGTCCATAAACATTTGGTACACAGGACACCCCACAATGAAATTTAATTACCTCTTCTGCTGGTAGGATCACAAGAAAAAACCTTGCTTCAGGCACCAGCAGAATGAGGTACGGAGGACACGATGGAGTGTCTCGGTCATCACGCCTTTGCGGCAGAGACGCTGCTGAGTCCTGCTGCCTTTGGTCCGTGGTGTCCCAAACGCTGGGACAGAGCCATCATGGTTCCTCTCCATCTACTGGTCACGTTGGAAGCTGTTCCTGTAAATGCCAATTCATAACCTGTCATCAAATTGTTTTGAAAAAACACTGCTTTCAGTTGCTGTTCAAAAAACATTTCAGCAGTTCCCCACAGAGTCCCCAAGTGGTGCTGAGTTTCTGAGAGGTGGTCCTTCTCCAGCAACTTACTTGACAGTGTGGCTGGATGACTCTTCCTCGCCTCTTAGCCAAGATGAATGATTGGAGCAATAGGGTTGGTGCAGTGCTTCCAGACCAAGAACCAATCTCAGGGTGCTGCAGCACTCCATTTGTGCACCTGCTGCTGTGTGTCTGGGTAGCTTCTTTATGTTTTAAGCTCTCATGAACATGGGTTCCTCATCTTCAGCAGGTCCATAAGACAGCTGTGTAACTTAGAAGTAGCACACTAATAAGTAGAAAAGGAATTTATGACTGGACTTTTTGCTGGGTAGAATGGCCTGTTTCCCCCAGCTCCCCATTTTCCCCAAGGTTATTTCCCAAGGTAGCCCTGTATGTGCCCTGAGCCTCCAGGAGCCTCCTGCTGATCACTTCTGTTGCTGACGAGCCTGGGAGAGAATTGTTTTTAACTGGCCACCCAGCCTGGTGCTCACTACTGGAGGCACAGCAATGCAGCAATCATGGGTGTTTAAGGGATGAAAAGCCCAGATGATCATCTTTACATCCCCAAAACTATTACGATGAACAGGCTACGGGTTTATCCCAGCCTCTGTTCTTCTCTGCAGCCTCCCTTTCTGGGCTCTGGGATCCACAGCCCTGCTTGGGCATTCACCGTGACAGCGATGAGGCTTTACATCTTTATTGAACTGTAACCGCCAGTGTAAAGGGCGCTGAGATAAAGGCTGGGTGTCACCTGCCCTGTGTGTCTGCCCAGGCGCCAGATTTTAAAATATGCAATTTCTTTGCAGCCCCTTTCAAGTGAAAATCCAGATTTTGCCATCCCTCCCTCAAATACATCTACTGTGAAATTTAGCACAGTATTTAGGTTTCTCTGGACTGATTTTCAGGACAACTTGGACCTTGATTTTTTTTCCCTGTGATGTTTCTAAAACTGGCAGAAGAAGAACTTTTTTTTAAGCCTGCATATGCTGCAATGAGTATTTTAAAATACAGATTTTTTTTTTTTTAATCTGTAAGCATGTTTAATGCTTGCATAAGGTGCCAGATTTTAATTACAGTTGGCATTTATAAGTGTGGTGCTGGCAATGGCAACCATATTGCTGAAAAAAGGCATAAATTTTGACACTGGCAATATGGGAACCCAGCATATGAGACTGTAGACCTCATTGCTTCCTGTTTTAATATGCTGCTTTAAGGGAAGGACTTTTAATGGTTAATATTTAACTAGAACATTTAGGGTTCGATATAAAGTTGTTCTAATTTCAAACTATTTAGTAATTTAGGTCCTATCAAAGATCAGCTTAGGTAATAACTTTCTATTAAATAGCCTTTAAATAAGCATGCTTAAAGTAGGGAAAATAAGATGCTTCATTACAAGAAATGAGGTTGGCATCTACCAGGTTTTCCATTAAGTTCCAGGTCACAGACAAATAAAGGAAGTATGTTAGAAAAAAAAACCTTTTTAAAAATAATTAGGGAGATGTCTGTTTTGTTCACCAGATGGAAAATCAGTAGTTGTGGGTGGTCTGTGCTGGATGGGGCATCTCACAATTGGCAGAACTATGCCTTTAACTTTTAAAGTCCTGGGACAAAATGTGAAAGTAATTGACTGTTCCGAATGCTCTCTCTCTGGATACCTAGCATGCTTTTAAAACCAAGATTTGGTGAGTTTCTGACTTTTTTTCCTACGAATGCTCAAGCTGTTGTGTCTAGTATTAGGCCAATTGGGTATATTTTTGGTAGCTGTTTAGTGGGGATGTTGTCTTTTGTGTTTATGCCTGTGTGTGCCTGGACCTGCCTGCACACAACTGAAATGCCACAGCTTTACAGTTAATTCTCCCTTAACACAAGATTTTCAGAATATTGTCAGTGTTTGCTGTGTTCAGGATATATATAACTGTTGGTTAACAGTTTCTTTGTTTCTTAACAGGTTATTTGTTAACATTTGTTAAACAGGTTGTTTCTTAGCAGGTTAACAGGTTATTTGTTTCTTTCCTCTATTTCATTCCATTTTAAGGAATTTAAATCTATCCACTTGCCAACATACTAAAGAAAACAAAGTCACAATCTCATTTTCACAAACAAGAAGAAAATTCCTGGTTTAAAATAATTCAGGCAAAATAATAATGAAAATGTATTAAAAATCCACAGTATTCTTTTTTTCAAAATGTGAATAAATAAATCCAAATGTGCATGTGTGGCTAGTATGTGTAAGATACGCATATTGAACACTGTCATTTATGAACATATTAGAATCTTCTTGGTGCAGTTTGTAACTGCTGTTTCAGAACTCATACTTTATAATTTCAGATTAATTTGAGAAAACAGTATTTTGAATGTGGAAGATGGGTTAGAAAATCCTTGTATTCACATTAAGAATAACAGATTTTATTGTCCTCACTGCCATAAGAATGTATTCTGTTCAGTGGTGACCTCTCAAAGAATGAGACAGAACCCATTTATGTCACAGGAGGCAATTGCTTTATATTTACCTTACTTTACAGACAATTTTTTTGCAGTTATCTATATGAACGGTCACAAGGAATTGTATGTGTGTATTATATCTATATTGTAGCTTGTGTTAAACCGATCCCCACACTTATTATGTAGAAGCATTCTTGAAGATAAGTGAGGCACTCAACTTAGTGCCTTCTTTGTAAAATCCCTTTTGCTATGCATGACATGTACTCTGTATTTTTTTCCTTGCAGTAAATTATAAAGCTTTTTTCTTTCCATGAATCTCCTTCCAAGAAAACACATACAAGCCTAATAACACTCGCCTTGAGGACCGTGCATTGCCTCCACTACAAAGCCGTGTTTTCATTGAAGAGATAATTATAATATGGTTTAATGTTCTTGTCAACCCTGAAACACTGTCCCTAAAGAGTGCTATTCTGCTGGATGTCTTTTTGAAGAGAGCTGAATGTGGCTAAGAGAACATACACATAGCCACACACTTTTCTGATAAACCAGGACACATTTTTAATGCAATAAATGCTCTCTAAAAAGAATTGTATGTTTTCTAAGGTACTAATTCAGAACTGCATCCACCACTGCTAAAAATACAGACCATTTTCTTGAATTTATTTATTTTACTTTCTTCTCTCCCCATCCCCCATAATATTTACACACTTTAAATCCATATGAGAACATAAACTCACAATAATAATTAAAATGTTTTTTATGTGCTTTGAGGCACAGACTTCAGATGAGTAAAAAAGCCTAAACTGGAACACAAATGCTTCTTCCCGGGCAACAAACACGCTTGGCTGTTAATATGCTGTAATTTTCTGCTTTACTTAGTAAAAACAGCAATTACTTATTTGTTCCATATCCCCCCCCAGCACAGATGCTCCTCAGTCTGTCCATGTTCCCAGCACCAAGCGGGCTGCGTGCGCGGGGCCGCGCGTGCCTGCGCTGAGCGCGACGCGGGGCAGGTTTGCTCCCCGCATGCTGCACTGCTGGCAGCACTTATTTATTTGCCACGGGTGCTGCTCTGCCACCAGCACGAGACAATGGTGTGCTGGAAGCGGCTGGGGCGAGGAAGGCCTTACTTTGAGCTGTCTGCCCTGCTGAAGGCAAACGTTTCCAGGTGCTTTGCCAAGCTGACCTTGAGAAAAGCTGGACAGTCACACTTGTTAAGGCTGAAGTCCAGTTGAAGAAAGCTTTAACATCATTTTCGCTGCCTTGTCTTTTGTGGTGCTCTAGTGGTTGGGAACAGTGTCTGGTGCTGCTAAAAGCAATGCAGTCCAAGGCAAAAAGGTTTTGAGGAGAATGGAATGAAGGGTGGCTGAAGGCAATGCAAAATTCCCCTTGGCTTCAGGCTGTCTGGGATTTCCCCCTTGAGTTTCAAAGACCAGTTAAAGGCTGACACACCACAAAAAATACATATGACCAAAAAAAACCCCCAAAAAGCTAAGGACAACACAATTTCCTCACTCCTCATATGACTGTTAGTGTAGACAAGAAAGTGTGTGGTTCAGCACAATGCAACCTGCCGCTGAATCAGATCTGGGGTCTTGAATTTAATACCTAATTATTTTTAAAAGCTACTGTAAAATGAGGAATATGAGAGAATATGTTAATTAATTGAAAGGCATTCTAGTAGGTATTTAATTAGCATAATTCTGGAAAGGTAGTACAAAAGAAACACAATCTCTGGCAAAGTGTATTGTTTGAATCTTCATTGCAGTTATCCCATCATAAGCAATCAATTTGCTTGCTCTGAAGCCAATGGGATTTATTTTTTTCCTTTGAGGAGGAATTATAAAGTGAGGCCTTAAATTAATATTGTAAATAATCTCTCTAGAGAAACTTTTCACTGCAAAAATTTCCTCAACAAGCAAATGTTAAAATGTTTATGGTGCACAGTTTAAAAATATCATTGAGATTTTCCCCCACAGGTTTGTATGTTCAAGATAGAAAGAATAAGCAAGTGCTTCTAGCAAAATTAACATTTTACCATCATGACGAGTATGTTTTGGTTTCTCCACCATTTTTCTTTCTTTTTTTTGATGGAAGAAAAAAATAGCCAAAAAATACAAAACCTTAGTTAATGAATGCAGATGCAAAGCAGCACAAAAATGAAAAACGCCATTTTCCCAGTGCCCCTTCTTTTCATAGCTTTGAATTTGTTACCATACACACCACTTTTAGAGTTTGTTTTCTTTTCACAAGATACACTGTGTTCCCACCTAATCTTTTTTATGCAAATCAGCACTTAACATTTTGTTAAGTCTTGGATTTGGGGTTATTTGGTTTTTCTTTTTTCCTAAACTACCTCTTTTCTTTTTTGAACAAAAAACTCATTGTGGGATTAAATATCTGACAAAAATATAGTGGACTTGGCCAATAGGTGAATATACATTCGTTTGGTAATTTTATTTCCTCTTGGGTTTTTTTTCAGGCTACGTATTAAATTTATTTTAAATTTTGTTTTGTCTTGTTTTAGCCATGATGATGTCACACATAAATCCACTGTCACATTAGATGCTACTGCAGTCACAGCTAGGGCTTGGTGATTTCTGTCCAACAGACAAGTATTTTTGTTGCTGTGTGTCCTCACAAACTTCCCTCTCTGAGAATGACTGTGTGGAGGGATACTTTCCTCCAGCCTGTTTTGTGCAGTCCTCCTCCTTCTGCCCAGAACCACTCCTGCCAAGGCAATGTTCCTGCTCTGCTCTTAACATATCCTTAATATTCCACTCACCTTTTCCATGGACCCTTGCAGATAAAGAAAATGATTAAGCTCTAAATGCTTTCAGTGTTTTATTTAAAGTAATCTTGGTTTCTAGCACCTGATGTTTGGGAAGGCACTTAACTTCCAGTTTACATCCAAATGTTGATATGGAGAAAGCAACTGCATGGAGGGTTGCATTGTTGAATGCTGATGATCAAATCTGGTTTAAGTGTGTAAATACTCTCTCTGACTGCATTTCCTCTTGGTTGCATACTATTGTTGTGAAATGTAAGCTGATTCACTGATATTTCCTTGCCTTTTAAAAGACTGGAGCAAAATTTTTCTGAAATTCTCTTTTGATATTATTAACATTGTTTTCTTTTATGATTCTGGCATTCTTTCAGCCTCTGTATCTCCCTGCACACAGCATTCTTAGAAGTGTTCTTTTATAAAGGGAGCTGGCAAAGTCTTGCAGCACCTCAAAGCAGCTTCATTAACGCTGGAGAGTAAAATATTCAGGAGTCAGGAAATGTCAAAATTAAGATAGCTGGTGCATTTAAGTTCAGCCCCCTTATATATTTGCTTGATAGCATAGTCTTTTAAAATCAAGATCATATATAGCTTTTTCCACAGGACCCCTGCCTCAGCTAGTGAACAAGATGGACGATGCTGAGTTAATGAGCAGTTATTCAATATTTTGTTTTCTCCTAATTTTTCAATGTGTAGCCCTAGGCCTTATTTACTGCACACTATTGAAACCCTGCTGTGAAGACAGAATTGGTAATTTCCTTATGAGCTTTTCTATGGCACTTATTGCTATAAATATCTGAATGCTTAACAAACATTAATTAATTTATCTTCAGAAAACCCTCACTATAAAAGGGGCTGGTATTACTTCTGTTTTACAAATACGAAGCTAAGGCATATGGAGATGAGAGTCATGAGTGCCCCATAAATTTGGGTGCTTCATTGTCAGCTTGAAGTTAAGGAAGTAGAGATCTCTCTTCACCTGCACTCTTTTACTTTTGAACATCCACATAATTTTAATTCTGTGCCAAGTAGAAACTTCTAAAGACACTCAAAGACCATCACAGCAGTTTTCACTGCTCTTGAGAAGAGGTGGAAATACTTACCTTCTAAGTGATCAGGGAATCACCTAAACCTACACAAGGGGAAGTACTGCAGAACACCATTCCTTAAATCACAGCCTTTTCATGGATTTAGTATCCTTACTGTGGCTTTCAGGAAAGCTGTTTCTCCTGCTCAGTTTGGAATTTGACTTAACTAGGTAAGACCCTTTCAGAAGAGGACAGAAACAAAAATGTTGACAGGAATGTCCGCTTACTTTAGAAGTTGCTCAGTAATAAGGAGCAATGGCATGAGTTCATTCTTATTTTTGAGGTTATTCAAGCCTGTATTTTCAAAACACTGCTTTAACCAGTACTGCGTTAAACCATGACTTTCTAGATGAATAGGTAGAGGGATTCACTTGGTAGGGGGCATAACCAGTTTCCATCCTTGCTCCAATTAGTTATCAAAGTAATTAGTATTAATCAAATATTGATTACAGTAAAAAAGTAGCTTTTGGTTGGTCTCATAAACTGTCCTCAAAAGTCACGCTTGGGCTTCTGTGGACCATCCCCCTCAGATGCAGTGAATCTGTAACTGCGTGCCAGCAAGCAGCGCTTCTGCAGTGTGTCCACCAGGAAGGGCAAGACCTCAAAAAACCTTAAAATGAACACATAAACAAACAAACAAACAAACAAACAAACAAACAAACAAACAAACAAAAACTTCTCATGTTCCTACAGACAATAGTCTTCCTTATCAGTCATGATTAAAGTCTGTCCCGTAGAACATCTCTGCGGGAATATATTATTGAAGAGAGTTTCATAAACTGTGTGCCCCAAGGGCTGAATTTGTATTACACAGAAAAGCCAAACTGGCTATTTCCTAACTTTCTGTTAGTTTACCTCACAGTCTTTGCAGAAATATTTTAGTGGTTTTTTTTGCAGATTGCTAAGAGGAGACTTTAGCCTCAAATGATACTGTACCCCCCAAGGTTTGTCAGCATGGCTTCCGAGCTGGAGAGCACTGAGCTCTGGGGGCCAATGTCCAGGTAGTGCTGCAATATTTCACTGACCAATATTCATATGGTACCAAGATATTGGGCAATGATACGCAGTTGGTGTCCTCTGCACAGGCATTTTATCTCCTCAGAGTGGCCTGGGGCCACCGTCCTCGCCACTTTTGTCCCCAGAGCATGGTCTGTACCCGGTGCTGTCCGTGGGTGGGAGGTTGCCATGCTGCGTCTTCAGCACAGAAGCGGGGCAGCCAGACAGGAGCCTTGTCCTCCTAAGAGCAGGGGACAGAAAACAGGACCCCAGGGAGTGGAAGGAAATGGGGATTGCAGTGCCTTTAGGGCCCATTTCTGCTGCAGCTTTTCATCACAATGTCTGAGCCTCCACTATGAGCAGATCACAGGAGCCGCCACCTGCCGGAGTCCCATTTACTGTCTAACAACTCAATTATAGTTGGTGGAGCTATGACACTTCTTCTGGATTTTTCTTATGGGGGGAATCTCTACAACTAAAGATGCCCAAGTGCAGCAGGGCCGATGCTCTCTGCTGTAGAAGAACCTCACTCTCTGAAATTGCCTGTTACCATTGTAAAGTTCTCAGAACTTTAGCCCGAAGTGGACATGTAGCCCTGGCATTTCCTTTGCTTGCTTGCAGGAGAATAGCATGCAACTGAAACTGAGAACTATATGGCAATGTAGGCCACAATATGATCCTACTGTAGATAGCCCACTTCCACGAGGGAAGCTGAATGTGGAGAATGATGTTGCTGTGCTAATGGAGAAACAAATCTTTCTGCAGACTTAATGGAGAAAAATGGCTATTTTCCCAGTCTGCTTAGGTTGCAAATTCCAGAACCTAAGAAGAATGAATTCAAGCTGTAGGCAATGATACCCCTCTCCAGTGCTCAGGTGCAGAGCTCACTACATGTGGAGGTTTGCAGGATTTTGATAACAAAAAGACCAACGTTGCTGATGCAGACCCCCTGCTATTGGAACACCAGAGTGCTGGACTAACAAATTAGCACACAAGAAGTCTGCAATTGCGGAAAAACACAGGTGTCATGATTGTAACAATTGTTTACATCTTTCTACAGCAAAAAGGCTGTTTAATCATGTTGAATTACAACCTCGTGTTCAGATAGTGGGCTCTCACATTACTGTCTTTGTGAAGATGAGTTGTCACTTCTCTGATCTAGGTTGCTCTCACAACAAAGAGGCACTAAGGCTTTCTGTTTGAATTAGAAGAAACAGAGGAATTTCATTTGGTACTAGGCTGTGCAACAGTTTCCCTAAAGCTGAGCCTTTACTAATTGGTACTGAAATGAAAATGAATCTGTGTGAGAGAAGGGAATTCACAGCTCAGTTTTAATTATTGCAGAGAAAACAAGCAAAACTGTGCTTGGGCTGTGTGAAAGCACGGCCTAGGCGTAAAATGCTCAGCTTCGAGCTTGTTAACTGGAACTGATGTCCTGGAACAGCAGCTGGTAGCTAGGTCAGATCTGTGCACTCTGGAGCCAGCCATGCAGGTTGAGAGTGGCACTGCTCCCCTTCTCACTGCCGCTCCAGGAGAGGCGATGGCTCCCGTAGGTCTGCCTGGGAGAAGTTCAATACATGCTAATGGGGCTCACGGGGGCACTGATGCAGCCCCTTCCCACCAGCGCGGCTCTGGAGGCAATCGCATCCGGCCCTGGGTGATCACAAGCACCCCAGATTGATGCCATCCCAGGCTAGGTTCAGAAGAGGACATCTGCCTGCAGCCCTCAATCACTGAAAGCAGTAGGTGTCCTGCTGGTATACATTTTATGGCCTCTGCTTAGCACAGAGCTCCCTGGAAAGCATTTCATGTTCCTCTTCTCCCTCTCCCTAGCTGAACTGCATAGGCTTTCCTCCCACATGGGTACTCAGTCAATGGAAACACATACCTCATCATAATAAAAGTGTCTGTTTTTTACATGTCTCCGTGAAGAGCAAATTCATCCTCCGGCTGACATGCTACATCTCTACTAAGCTCCTGTTTAGATAACTTTCAAGCTGACTGATAAACGTAAAGCAAAGTATCTAGGGTTTTGGAAAAGGACACCTTTATTCCTCTTGATATTTTTGTTTAAAGAAAAATTAATGGGGTTTTTTCCTTTTGTTTTTCTTTCATTCCTCTCTCTCTCTTCCTTCTTTTTTCTTATTTTCTTATTTCCTTTTTATATTAGCTGCCTTTTTGAAAATAGAGGGCCAGTGACACAAAAACAATAGATCAGGCTATGCCTGTATTTCTTTGCCTCCCAATTGTGACTGGAATAGCAAAATAGCTTTGACAGTCGGTTTGATGTTTTTTAAAGTTTATTCTTTCTTAATTAAAAAAAAAACAAAACAACCAGCCCTAGTGAGTAATGGCTTTAGAGTACTCCTGGAGGTTGTTTGTAAGCACCAGTAAGATGGTGATGAGACTCTGTAGCAGCAGTTCATAGGCTGTACCCTTCTGGTTTACACAGCAATCCTGGAGAAACACAATGCTGAAGTCAGGGGGGTACCCTGTGAAATGTGGAATTACTGCTCCCCCCAAACACTGGCTGTTACTGTAAGGGGCAAAACCAACCACAACTGGAGGTGCACAGAGTAAGAAAAGACCACACCTTTTGCAATCTCTTTTCTGAAAGATTTGTAAGATTTGAATTATGTTAGCAAATGGCAATACATGCTGGGTTTTACAAAAATATTTTTTTAAAAGACTTACAAAAACTTGAAAATCTGAGGACAAAAATACAGGTGTCCATCTGATTCTTTGGCAAACACTCATTTCCACTCTTCTTCTGCTCTGGAACTGTGGCATTCTCTTTGTCCTGCATATTTAGAGGGACTTAAGCAGAAGAAAACAAGAAGGGCTGAACTTCACAAAAGCTGTACTTGGCAATTATCTTTGCCAATGCTGAAGTCTATTAACTGTTGATTTTTTTTTTCTGCAATAAAAAGTAGAAATTAAATCCTACTGTGCCCATTGGAGATGTTTTTCAAGGGAAGAGTTACTGATGAGCTATTCTTCCACGATTGTGCTGGTTTCTCCAAATAACAACATTGCCGTGTGTTTTTCTCAAAGTGAGTAATTTGCATAGCATGCTTTTGGGGGTTTCTGCTGCTGCCAAAGCTAATTTAATACTCATTAAAGTACTGAGCAAGTCTAATCCAAAGCCTTATGTGCCTTCAATGCAGGCCCATAAAATGTGCAGATTTGCACTTGCTGGGCTGCTCCAGGGAAGGCATGCTGTGGAAGGAGGGGGTAGGTGCACATCCTGCTATCACAGAGCTGCCGCTACGTAAGGGGGAGTTCGGACAAGATTTCCATCACTGTGGGCAGGGGCATCTATCTTCTGGTAGCAATCGTAACTGCCAAAGCTGCAAATGGAACTAGGGTCCAGCTCTGATGATGATGATCCCATCCCAGCAGGCTGTCCAAGCCATGTGACTGGAATTCCACGAGGAACAGCTGGCATGGGCTGGTGTGATGCCATGGCTGCCCTTCACCTTGTGCACAGAGAGGTGCTGGGCTGTGCCCCCACCAGCCCTGCTTTTCAGGAGTGGAGCCCAACACCAGCTCACCCCGACACTTCTGTTGTCTCTGCAACGGGTGAAACCATGGCACTGCCTTTGCTTTACAAGGGGCCAAGGATTTACCCAGCTTGTTTTAAGTGCCAAGCAACCCAGCTGCTCGCGCTGTACACCAGGGTTCAGGCGATCCTCTGCGAGCAGACGTCTGAAGGTGGCACAGGCATCGTGTGGATAAAGCCACACGCCTGGGCGATGCCAGCTCTGGCTTCTCCTGATGGCATGAGTGCTGCCGGGAATACGGAGGGGCCGCGACTGCCATCGCTCGCCCCACGGACCTCCGTAGTGGCAGCTGCGATGCCGACTCCTCTTTTGGCTTGCGTGTGCGCCCCACACCTGGAATAGTGTGAATTAGGACATGGCGGCGCCATAAACACCTGCGCAGCTGTGCGGTGGCGAGACGCAGCCGGAGGCTGCTCCAGCTCCTCGTTGGGGGTTGCCTCACTCCAGACGGGGCACGGACCCTGTCCTGCAGCTCACCTGCAGCTTCAGGGCTGTCTTCTCGCAGCTCATGGTTGTTTTCCAGGCCGGGAAGCAGGGGTGTCCGCGGCGGCTGCCGACGGGCCCGGTGTGGGCCCGGCCGCGCGGCCCGGCGGGCAGGGCCGCCGCTAGATGGCAGTGCCGGCCCGGCGGAGCGGCCGCGCCCGGCCCGGGGCCTGCTCGGAGCCGGGAGCGTCTGCCTGCACCTCAGTGCTGCTCTCTGGGCACAGCTGCCGCCAACACTTCACTCTTTATTTACCTATTTGTTAGTTTATTATTTTATTAATGTATTAATTTATTAAATATCACGATATTTTGAAATATAAATAAATTGTTTCCTGCATGTCGCGTAAACAGCAGCAACCCAGGGCCCTTTCCAACCAGCCAGGATAGCTTATGTCCCTTCCAAGCCATTCTGTGATTCCTGGAAAACATTAATTCCGAGGCTGTTCCCAGCCGGTCTAATGGAGAAGCAGAGATAAAATGTCAAGTGACACTGTCTAAACGCCGTAGGCTGAAGTCTCCTGCGTTACAAACAGAGACACTGCCATTTAAAGGAATCACACTCTTTTATTACAACAGAGATTTGGGCTAGACAATTTTATATGTGACCACAATAATATAATACTCATGAAATTCCTAGTTTTCTGTTGGAAAGGAAGGAACAAGTCTCCTTGAGCCACCACCTCCATGAAGTGATGGCTGTCTGAGGCAGCTCTGCTTCTGCTGCTTGGTGAGATGTTCAGAGCCTACATGCGAGAGTGATTCATCTCTGTGCTTCTGGGTTGAGATAACAGCATCGCAAACCCGGCTGTTAAGGTTAACCTGTACACTGCATAAGGACAACAGATGGAAATTCTGGTGTAGAGCCACTGCAAAAAATAAAAACATGCTCCAAAGGGAAAAGGAGCTTGTATTTCTGTGTTTGAACCTTTGATCTTCGCTCACATCTGAAGGGAAGAGTAGACCTTTTGCTGAAGACACATGGTTTTGCATCTGTGAAAACACAGCTGTATAGAGCAAAACAAAACTGGTGCAAAACACAACGGGTTTGCTGTGTCAGTTTAACTGGTGGCGCTAAGATGCTTTAAAAATACTGAGGTTTTTTTGTAGGCTCTTTCAGAAAGTCTCTGTCTTTACACAATTGTTTGTTGAGATTTTACTCTGTGGATTTTAAAGTTCCTCAGTGGTCAAGAGACAGCTGCTACCTAAATATTTAAAGCAAACTCATGGGAAAGTCTGGTGGTCCCTCAACAATCCTGTTTTAACAGTTTTCAAAAAAATATAAATGACAGCATCAAAATTTACAGGAAAATCCACGTTGGCAAAATCACCTCGATTCTGAGAAAAAAAAATCCATCTGTCATCAATGTTGAAATTCTTAATGAGGTACAGCTATTTCATGGTAACCTACTGCTCTATCTGAGCTGCCCCAAAGCACCCCCTGAAAGTAAAGGGACGTTGCCCGGTGTTCTCAGTCACATCGTTTTGCATTTGAGTGTGATGGCAAAGCTGTTCCCGGATGCCTGCCTGTTGTCTCCTGCCTCCCCGCATTTGCAGCGACACATCGCTGTCCCAGCAGCGTTTCCCGCAGCCCTGCTGCCTGGCTGCATAGCCCGGCACTACCTGTCCCCCCCTGCACCCATCCGTGTGTCCCCCCAGCACTGCCACAAGCACACTTGTGGCAGGAGCCTGGCAGCATCACTTGTTTTCTGCCTTAAATCCCTACTCACTCCAGTTGGTTTATTATGAAAGACAAAGAGGAGCTAGAAATGAGGAAGGCTAAATACGAAGATGCAAAATGATTTATTTAAATAGAAAGAAGTATTCTCTTATTTCCTAGCCATCAGATCCCTTTTTGGACAGAGAGGGAATCTGGCTTTGTTTTTCTAATTCTTGACATCATGACAACAACACTTTGCTCTTAATATTTATCCATCCTGGAGCCTTACAATAAATTTTCAAACGTGTTTGGGTTCCTAAACATGCAGCTGGCACTTAATAGGATTTTCAAAAGAGCATAAGCAGGTTAGACATCCTCCCATCCACTGAAATTGGTGGGATTTAGGTACCTATCTTGCTCAGTTGCTTTTGAAAATCCTGCCAGGTGCCTGTCTGCATCTTCAGTTGCCCTGGAAAATCTGGTCCCCATCTATCTCCGTGACACCACCCCACCCCACCTCACCCCCACGGCTCCCATGAATATTTGTCTTCTGTCTCGGTCTCCTGCACTCTGGCCTGTATTGATGCGGGAGTCTCCTCCTTTGTAGTTCCTAACACCAGGGACATCCCTCTCCTTTCTCTCCACCAAACTGGCTCTTCAGCTGGTTAAAAGCTCAGTTCAGCAGCTATGAGCGTTCCCATATTTTTCAAATTAGTTTTCCTCTCCTCCTAATGATTTTTAATTCTTTCTTGGTGTTGTTTTGACTGTGTAGAGCATTTGAGGGTAAAAGACACGGTGCAAACGGGTGTGAATGTGAGGGGAACTGCCTGGTATGCCTCTGTTAGGCTTTTTGTGTCACTATGCTGAATGCAAGATGGGGAATCAATTTCTCTATCAGCCTGCCTCTCCCCTTCCCTTGGAATGGTAAAGTGGTCAATGGGTTGTATATTTAACGACGACAAAATTGCTATTTTAATTTCTGTCTCGACTACGGTGTCTCACTGGCTCTCCTTGTGCAAGCAGTTCCCCATCTGTAAAATGGATCCCCGGGTCCCCGTTTGCACGGATACGGAGCACGAGTAATTAATTAGTGTTTGTGCAGCCCTTTGAAAATGCTCAGACAGAAGGTGCTGAAAGGTGCTGCGGGTTGGCCTGGGGCTGAAGAGGCTCACGCCGGAGCCCTGCCGCTGTCAGAGCCCCACGGGGCGAGGACGGAAGCGGAGGATCCAGAGAGAGCTGCTGGCCAATTCCTTCGCCGGAGATATTTTCTATTTTCTTCAGGAGAAAACAAATTGGAAAGGGAGTTATCGGTGTGCGCGCCTCCCTCACCGCGTGTTGCCTTCTCCTTTCCCAGGAATAACAACAGCTTCATTAGCAAGCTGACCAAAAAAAAAAAAAAAAAAAAAAAGAGAGAGAGAGAAAAAAAAAAAAAAAAAATAATTTTAAAAAAAAAAGAAAAGAAAAAAAGGGGGGAAGAGAAGAACGAGCGTATTGAAATATTAATAATAGTAATAGTTCGGGTAACGGAGAGACACAACAACTCTCGTCTTTGCTTCGTGCAGAAAGTTTCCTCTTTGAAGTGGTTGCTTCCCTCCTCACCCCGCCGGGGGGGAAGGGGGAACAATTGTGGAGATCTAAAGCCAGCCAGGAATGCTGAGCTGATGGCTTTCCTGCCTGCCCCCTGCCCGCACCCCTGCACACATTCCTCTCTGCCCCTGCCCGCACCCTGCCCGAATCCCAGCCTGCTCCATCCACATCNNNTGGGGGGGTCACCCCAGAGCGAGCGGTGGCCGCCCCACCCCACGGAGTGTCCGAAAGAGAGACATTGCCACAGAGACATGTCGCGGTGTAAAAGCGTCGGGTGGTTTGGGTTTGGCGTTTTGGTTTTGCTTTGTTTCGGTTTTTTACCGAGGGGGTTGTCGAGTTTTTTTCCGGCGTGGGGAGTATTCCCCTCCCTTCTCCTGAGCGTGGCGGGCGCGCTCCGACTTGTGCTGCCCAAGCGGCTGCTCGGAAAGGGCGCGATTCCCATCACGCTGCTTTAGCAACTATAGAAATGCCACCGGTAACAGCGAAAAGGGGAAATTTTCCCCTTTCGAGGTGCAGGTGTGCAGGTGCCCGCTTGCCATCGGCAGCGAGGACAAGAAATATTTGCATCTTGCTAAAGATCGTCAATGCACATGAGCAAGAATTCCCTGTCTGGCTTGGTCCAGACAGTGAGATAAATGGATATTTGCTCTTTTGCAAAATACGCTTTCGAACCATTTTTATCCCTTGAAGTTTCTTCATATCTCAGGGGCACACTTTTTCCCAGTCTAGGATTGTTTTCCTAGAGCATTATGATTTCTCCCTCTTCTTTTTCTCATTAAAAAACCCCAAACCAACCAAAAAAACCCAAACAAACAAAAAACCCAAAAACCAAACCAAAACCAAACCAAAACAAAATGTAAAAAAAAAAACCCCAAAAAACAAAAAACCCAAAAACGAAAACCAAAAAAACCCTCACCCCAAACAAAGCAAAACAAAACCCCGAAGAAAAATACTTTTAAACATCTCCCAATGTTATGGGCTATTCACGTTTTGCAATGTATTCCCAGTAATTTGCAACTTTTGAAAGCCGGGCATTGTTCATCTCAATTTATTGAAATGCACAGATATNTGACACAGCCCACACTCCTGCCTGCCACTGCCCGCATCCCGGCCCGCTTCCCGGCCATCGGATCCCGGCCCGGATCGCTGCCCGGATCCCGCCCGGCCGTGCCCGTCGGGGCGGGCGGCCCTGGCCGCAGTTCGCGGGGTGGCCGGTGGGTGTCGCCCCGGCCCCGCTGTCNCCTGAGCGTGGCGGGCGCGCTCCGACTTGTGCTGCCCAAGCGGCTGCTCGGAAAGGGCGCGATTCCCATCACGCTGCTTTAGCAACTATAGAAATGCCACCGGTAACAGCGAAAAGGGGAAATTTTCCCCTTTCGAGGTGCAGGTGTGCAGGTGCCCGCTTGCCATCGGCAGCGAGGACAAGAAATATTTGCATCTTGCTAAAGATCGTCAATGCACATGAGCAAGAATTCCCTGTCTGGCTTGGTCCAGACAGTGAGATAAATGGATATTTGCTCTTTTGCAAAATACGCTTTCGAACCATTTTTATCCCTTGAAGTTTCTTCATATCTCAGGGGCACACTTTTTCCCAGTCTAGGATTGTTTTCCTAGAGCATTATGATTTCTCCCTCTTCTTTTTCTCATTAAAAAACCCCAAACCAACCAAAAAAACCCAAACAAACAAAAAACCCAAAAACCAAACCAAAACCAAACCAAAACAAAATGTAAAAAAAAAAACCCCAAAAAACAAAAAACCCAAAAACGAAAACCAAAAAAACCCTCACCCCAAACAAAGCAAAACAAAACCCCGAAGAAAAATACTTTTAGACATCTCCCAATGTTATGGGCTATTCACGTTTTGCAATGTATTCCCAGTAATTTGCAACTTTTGAAAGCCGGGCATTGTTCATCTCAATTTATTGAAATGCACAGATATGTTAAATAGGAAGGGAAAGAATCTCAACCCCAGTGACTTCTGTTTGGCTGCATATGCAAAGAGAGGGCAGCTTGACTCTTCCCTCGGCGTTTGTTAGTCACATCCTCTTGGCTATTGTTTTGCTGTTTGTGCTGGGAATCCAATTTATTTAATGGTAAAGAGCCAGGGGTTGTTTGGTAGTTCTTAGGTTTTGGGTTTATTTTTGTTTTTTCTTATTCCACTCATTCTGAGCTGATCTGAGAAAGCAAAAAATAAAATATTAGCCATGCTAAGGAGCAGCTCTCGAAGAGAGCTCTAGTCACCTTGGGGGAGGGATGAGAATCTCCTAAGTGACAGCATACAAAATATACAGCGTTATTACACTTCCTTAGTAACTTTTGGTTGTATATTTAATTTTTGGATCTTAAAACCCATCCTGTGGATAGGTGGTGAAAACTTGGCCGTTATTTCAGACTCTGGGCTGCATGTACAGTACTTTCTCTAAGCCTTAGGAGGTGGTCCCCTGGCTGCTGTAGGTTGCCTGTTTCTTGAAAATCTAAGTCCCCCAGAAAAACCGTTTATAGCAACAGGCCTGTTTCCAAAGTCAAGGGGGGGAAGGAGGGGGCATCGCTTTCAAATTACTTTTTTCTTTTTTTTTAGGGAAACAGAAACAAATAAGTTCCTTGTGAGAAAGGTGTGAGCTGCCTAAATTGAGAAACTGTCCCGTCTTTGAAAGCTCCCAAATCCCAAATTTTTTTTATTAAAAAGGACATCGAGGAACAAATTTCTGATGTTGTTATGGCAACAGAAATAGTTGGGTGGCAATGTGGGTATCCAGAACGTCAAGATTGTAAGAAACCAGCAAAATAAGAAGCGTGTTGTATTTGGAAAAACAAATTGAACGATGGTGGCCAAGTCTTACACTTCTTTCATTCAGTGTAATCCCCATTTTCTTCTGTCCAGCCATGCCGACAGTGCCTTAACGAAGGTGCCAGCAAGTCATTACAGTATTTATTGCCCTTAAATGCGACGTGAAATTTCAGTTTGTTATTTTTTGCCGTTGACATACTAGAAGGATATTTCCTTATGTTTTATATTTACTCCTTCTTCAGTGCCTCCAACTTTTTCTTTTTTTTTCCCTGCCTTTCTGTAGCGACACGTGCTCCAATCCCTTTTTGTCCCCGCGCTCTGTACCTCGCCTGCCACAGGACCGTCGGCAATCCCCCTGTAAAAACAGCCGGACGTACTCCCCTTAAACCTCCACGATATTAAAATTTCACCACCGCTTTCATTTCGCTCTAGCTGAGGGAGCCCTGAAGTCGCAGCCCCGTATCCCCTAGTTTAGAAGCAGTCAAAGTATTTGGGAAGCTCGCTGGTCCCTACTGTAACACGCTTCAGGGACCTTTTGTACAGCAGCCGAATGAGACGAATTTGCCAAGTTTCAAATTTCAGGGGCAGGCAAGACATTTGTAAGTCGGTGGTTTTGTTATTCTGGAAAAGTTCTTTGATTTTCAGGCTTTTTTTTTTTTCCTTTCTTTTACCTTACTTTTAATAAAAAGGAGATGGAGTGTGACATTAAGCAATTTTGCAGCATTAGCAGCTTTGGGCTGTAAACAAAAACAAACGAATCCCGCTTACTTTCAGGCTCAGAAGTTTGCTGTCAGTCTGTCCTAAACTGGGGACTCGATCCTACGGGACGTTATTCAAGCAAAACACGGCTTGAAGTCTCGGAGAGTTGTGTCTGAGTAAGTACCCGGGAACCAGCCCCTCTGCCTGCTGAAAAAGAGAAGTGCTGGTTGTCTCCTTTTAAAGTTCTTTAAAAGAATGCGGTCTTTTAAAATGCGGTCGCTGACTTCATCCTAAAGCTTTTGATTTGCTTTCAGATTGCCTTGCTAAGGCAGCGTTCCTGATGCAAAAACTGGAGAGCAAAAGAGAAATTAATGTTTTTATGAGTAAGGCTGGGTTTTTTCTTTAACATTTTAAACCATCTCCCCCTCCAAATAAAACAAACCAAAAAAGCCTTTTATCAAAGCATCTGATTTTAATTTTACGTGATTTTTGTTTCAAGGTTCCTTAAAAAATTAAAACATATCCCACTCAATGATTTGAGCTTCAATTTTCAGCATTTTACAACGTAAGATTACTTGACATTATTTAATTGGACATGAGGGTGTAATACAGGAATTTCCGTTATGTGATGGATTAATTGTTTTCCTAATACTTTAAAGGCTGAGATCCAAACATTTTTCCATTCTATTGCAAAATTAACTGCAATAAATCTGTCAGACCCAATTATTCATTTAAAACATTCCACACTGATTAAATCTGCACATTTGCCTGCGTGCAAGTGCGAGCGAGGGAGAGGAGGTGTGCGCGGAGGGGGGAGTCCAGGTTTGTTCCGTCTCCTTCTCAAAACGGCAATGGTGCTAGAAACGAGTCCTTTAAGTTTAACCTGGAAAATGTGAATAGCTAAATAGTCCAACGAGAGGACGAGGAATATGAGGAATATGCACGTCCCTGAGTCTCCCTGCCATATCTCCTCCTCGCTGCCAGGTCCGGACAGGCAGAAGCGTCACATTTGGATGTTTGATGCTGTTTGAAAAGATCATATTTTACTTCTAGTGCTGGTGGGGTTCTTGATTTTTGTTTTGGTCTGTTTTGTTTTTTTTTTTCCTTCAGTTTGTTGATGTTTTCAAAGTCTCTAAACAAAGTCAGATGTGTTAACAGTCTTATTAACAATGTTAAAATGGAATTAACAGCTTGTGGATACCTCTGGAGTACAATAGCATGTCAGCCTACCCTGCCCCCTTATAAATCGCGTCCCGCTGTCTTTCTTTTGTTTCGTGCCCAATCAGCAAACTAAAGTTTTGTTGAGACAGAAGGGCAGTTCAAGTGTTCCTGCTCCGGCGGAGGAGGAGCGGCGGTGGGCTTTCTCCTCGGCCCCGGCGAGGCCCCCGTGTGAGCGAGCGAGCGAGCGAGCGGGGAGACGGAGCGACCCCCAAACCTGCAGGCAGGGCTTTGCTGACCCGCCTGCCTCCCTGACCTCTGCCGTCCGGTTTTGTCAGTTTAAAAGGCTTTGCCGAGGTTGTAGTTTACTTTTATGGGCCTTTCAGCGCGGCTACAAAAGCTTTTGTTTATTTTAGATGTAGCGCGGTTCAGATTTCTATTAATCTTCATATAACTTCGGTGGCTTTGCCTCTTCTGTAAGGGTTCGTCGCTGAAATGGTGCCGTGGCTGGTCTGAGGCAGCCAGCGTCGGCTGGGTAATTACAGAGAGTTTGGGGACTTTCAGAAACAATTTGCCTCTGAGAGTGGAAATTAGCACCAACACATGCTGTTGTTTAACTCGATTTCACCATCCTTTGGGTTCAGAGCTAAGGAAAGACTTTCGTTTTACCTTTTACTTGCTTGAGTTTTTTACTTTTTTACAAGAGAACTCTTCAGAAGGGTCGCCCAGCCAATTTCAGCATTCAGTGCAAAGCGAACGTTTAATAAGATCTAATTTTTTTCATGTGGCTAGAATTACCTTGGGTTAATTTGCATAGAAAATTTATGTAAAGCAAGAGGCATTCCCCATAAGGAAAACTCTTAAGTGTTTTTCTTTATGGTAATTATATTTTTGCTCCTTTCCTCCAAGAATCTCCAAGTATTTACAATTCCTTCTAGAAGAGAAGAGCACAACCAGGCGGGCATGCATTTCAAGTCCTTTTACTGGTCAAAAACCTGCAAGGCGCAGACAGGTTGCAGTTCACCCAAGGACTGCAAAACATTCTCAAGCCCAAAATGGAAAATGTAATCCCTTTTGTTGGGGTACTCAGGCCCCATGTGCCTTCAGCCAGCCCCACAGGCTGTCCCAGCTCTGGCATTCCCATCCCACTCGGCTCCCTGGCCCCACAGCTACCCACTGGACAGGGAGCGTGCCTGCTAGAGATGCACCTGCCCTCTGTGGTGCCCCAAAGCAGGCAGTCTCTGTGTCCAAAGGCTGCTGTCTGGAGCAGTAGTTTTGTCTCTGGCAGCCCCTCATACTGTGCCCTCTCTGAAGTAATTTGGCCAAACTGGACTACGCTCTTCCCCTGCTGTCCTTGGGCTTCCTAGTGCTGGCTCCCACTGTGTCCCCACATGCATCCCACCGACCAAGGTGCTCTGCTCTTGCTTTCCACGTGGGTAGCAAAGGGATGCTTGGTGTCCAGTGTCAGAGCTGCAGCTGGGCTGCCTGGCCATACTTGTCTCTTTCCTCTCTTGTGTGTGTTCACCCTCAAACCCCAGCCTAAATCCCTGCTGCCCTCCCTTTCCTGCCCTTCAGTTTACACAGCTGTTCTGTAAACGGAGGAGATGATACCAAATGCAATGCAAATGGATTGGAAGCCTGTGGGCCATTTGATTCCACTCTGGTGCACACCAAGCATGGCTGGCCCACCACAACACATGAAAATCTTTACCCTTTCTGCAGATTGTGTCCTTGAGAAGGTGTGCAGTGATGAGGATTGAGTTAATTATTTTCTTAACTAACCAGTACAAAAGCTCTCTCACAGGGAAACATGTACCAGTTTTGCACATACAAAACACAGTGTATAGACTTAATATGGAAAGAACCAGAGTGATAAAGACTAAATTATAGAGGAATAAAATGTATCTTATTAATAGTATAGCCTATTTTGCTGTATTGTGATAATATTATATTTTTAATAGGCCGTACAATAATATGAGAATATATAAAATATAATATTCTCTTTCAGCTTACTTGAAGTGCTCTGTGCCTATTTTTGCACTCCAAGAGTTTTACATCAAAATTCTACAGAAAAAAGATACATTTTCTTTTTTTTTTAAAGTTGATGAGGCTGATGAAACTGATGAACAAAGAAAAAGATATAATTATGTGCTAGTTTACTTATAGAGAAAAAATGAATACCCATTTTTGGGACACAGATTCATTTTTATGCAACGTCTACCAAGAGAACAAACACCTCTTTTGTCTGACTCCTAGGAAATTCATAAATAGTGTTTATTGAGAAAATTTTTGTTGTTGACTGAAATGGTACATTACAAAAATTACGTCGGTACTTTGCGCTTTTTGTCATCTTCCAAAACCAGGGCATCTCAAAGTGTCTCAGATAAGCAGTGCTCCCAGGAAAGGTGCTTAGGAATGCCAGGGCGAGCTCCGTTGGTCACCCTCTGCACACGGGTGCTGCGCTCGCCATCGGCCATCCCCATCACTGGGCATGGCCTGCCCATCAATTACTGTGCTTCTGTCATTGTGGCGGTAAATCTCGTTTATTTTAGTAGCAGACCAACAGCAATGGAGGAGCGTGGAGTAGCAGGGCAGACCTTGCTGGCTCACCTTTACAGGGCACCAAACCCGAGCATCAGAGGTGCTCTGACCTTCCTGTGGAGTGACTTTGACAGACTGGTGGCTGTTGCCTGCTGCCTGCCAGCGTCAGACCCTGGCATCATTTTGTTGTACAGAAGCTTGGTCTCATGTCGTTTTTCCAGGTTCCTTAATTTCTCTAGTTATGTAGAGATCATCTTCCTGCTAGACATCTCCTGAAAGAAGATTTAAGAATAGCCACATTTTCCCCTCCTTATTTCTAGTCTTTATAATTTGTAGCAAATGCCTATTTTGTGGAATTTAGTACAGTTTGTTTACTTTTAATGTGTGGAAGTTTTGTATATGGAAGTTTTGTATATGTATGTGGAAACTCACCATTTGTATTGTCATCTCGATGAGCTCTCAGCGATGCCCACAGTAGTTTGCATCAGCTCACTGAAAGGAGACCCCTACAAATTACACAACAAATTTTTCAAAAAGGAAAGAATAAGCAAATCTAGTGACACTTATTTGCTAGCAATTTTAAATGACAGAATATATTATTTATTTGCTTGCCCATTTGGGTCCAAATAAGTCTCGTACACAAATAATTGTACACTGGAAATTGCACCCTAAGAACAGGGTCAAAGAAGTGCTATATTCTTGATCCAGGCATATTCTTGATCCAGAAGAAGGTACCCACATATTCCATATTACAAGTGTAAAGATACCTACTGAAGGTAAAATCAAGATACCGAAAAAAAAAAATCTTTCCAGGATTTAACCTTTACACAAGTGTCTCTATTTGAAAGAAGCTAAAATATTATACAATATGATGCTATCTTTTATTGAAGTCTAAAACTACTAACTAGTACTTTTTGGTCATATTTCCTGCTGATATGTCTGGGGAGCGTCTTCCAGCTGTTGGGGATAGGCAGGATGGGAAGAAGGACTCAATTTTAGTGAAAAGTAGCTATGCAAGAGAGGCTTGTTGGCTGGAGAAGAGGATGAGGCAGAGTCAAACCCCTTGGAGAAGCCCCTTCCCTAAGACCTCAGAAAAGACCCACAGATGTCCAGGGAAATCTTTCTTTTGCCCTTAACAGTAGGAAAAGTGAGCATGTGGCTTTGGGTGAGGAGGTATGGCTTTGATGGGTGTCAGTTGGTTTTCCATCCTTTGGGTGAGCTCCATACAGGTTGGGCCAGTGTGGGGGTCAGGGTATGTGCCAAGGGCAGAAGCTGCCAAGGATGGAGAGTCCCATCTTTCCTGCAGAGCAAAAGAGGCACTGTGACACACAGAGCACTGTCCTGAGCACTGAGGCACAAGGGTGCTTGAGAACCAGATGTTGTCCATTGGATCACTTGCCTGGTGCTCAGCTGCATGGAGGGAGGCACTTGGACCAGACTACCAGGAACTTCACCAGAGTATTCCTCACCTCCACTTAAATCCACGTGGCTAAGCTTTTCTGAGGCAAATAGTTGTGTTCATATTCAGTGTCCATCTGTCCTGGTTGATTTGTTTATTTACCTTTCCCATGCCAGGCAAGTTTTACTGAAGACATCCTGCAGGTTAACTAGTTGCAGGTGACTTTTTTTTGTGTGGCTTCTGCCCTTGAAGTGAGGTGGCTAGAGGGAGGTGCAGCTGAGGAGGCTGCATTTCATTCACAGGCAGATCTGCCATGGGGTAGGTGCAGGTGAGCCGTGGCTTGGGAAAGGAGGGAGGTTGTGGGTGCCAGAAAGGCACTTCAGCTTTCCCAAATCAATGGAAGAGTCCAATCACATCAATTCTTTACTATCACTTTATTTCTGTGAAAACATACTCCTAGTAGGAATGCTGTCTCACAATGTGTGATCTATATAGGTGTACCTCTCTAGAGATTTTTCCCTAGAGGTATAATACTTTAATAATGTATGTAAAAGGTACGAGATGCATTTTGAAGATGTAATACTTTCAACTCTATATTCTCTCCTATCGCAAGATGATTTTTAGATTGGAAACTTGAGAAAACCTTGTAAATGAGGCTGCTGGTTTATTTATTTATTTGTTTCATTTCAGCTGAGACAGATGGGATTCTCGGATCATGCACTGTTAAGCCTTCCTTTGGAATTCGCGCCACTGTGGCCACAGAGCCCAGATGGTGCTTAAATCTGTCATTTTTTAACAACCCGACTTTCTTAATTTTATATCCAAACACATTGAGCATTCAAAGTGATTAATTACTGTCCAGATATGTCTGTGCTGCAGCAATTTACTCGTGTGCCAAAGATCATTTTGTTTTGGAGTAGGTAGTTTGGTGAGGGCTGAGTGGGTGGCGAGAGACTCACCAGCAGACACTTCATGTTGGAGGTAGCAGCACGGTGCTCCTTGTGTCGTTCTCCTATGGCAGCAGCTTAGCAAACAGTTTCTGTAAGTAAAATGGAATTTTTGTGCACGTGGACATTTTACAGCTTCTCTGGGGAATTTTCAATATTGCATGTAAATTTCAGTCTCACCAAATCTTCTATTTCCCATCAGAAGGGAATTTCTTGTTGCCTGACACATACCAACATTATTTTTTCAGGATTTTAACTCCAGACACTAGAGGCATGGCCAAGATTATAATGGCCAGGTATTTAGCAAGAGAAAGCTAAAGAGTTTTCATCAAGAAGCAGACCTTGCTCCAGAGGGTTTTGTTTGGGTTCTTTTTAAAGTGGTTATTTTTCTGGAGGAGTTTAAATATTATTTGCAAGTCCAACGCTTGCATTAATTTTCATGCTTGCAGCAGGCTGCCATCAATTTTTCAATTTTGGAAATGAGGGAAGAGCTGATCCTGCATGGTCTATGCAGGTCCAGATTTACAGCAGACATCAATATAGCCTGTCAAAATCCTTGCACCTGTGCCCTTTGACTGAGTACCATTAGGCAACCACCAGAATATTATTCTTGGATGTTACTGCATGTTGTGTGGGTGTGGTGCAGGTGGAAGTGCAGTTTCAAAAAACCCAGAGAAGTGGGAGCTTTCTCCAGCCTGAAGTTAACCAGAGTTTCTGGGATTTCCATCCCCTTTGTGAAGGAATTGAAGAGCTTGTGCTATGTTAAACACTGGCAAAGCAAATGTCTAACTCTTCCCATGCTGGGGGACAGTGGTCAGAGTCAGGCTGTGTCACTTCTTCTTCATACAGTCTTTATACTTGCACAGTCTAAACTGTTAGTGCCAATGTTTCATGTCTTACTCATCGTGCATGCCACTGCTGAGGGCCACTTCATGCTTAACAGCAATTTGCACTTCTTTAAGATGTAGAAGTTTAGCAGTGATGAGCTTGGGCTCTTCTGAAAAACCTAGAAAAGGAGCTACTTCTTGCCATATTAATACACTTTAAAAGGAGAGTGGGAGTGTAGTCAGTCTGAATGGTCCTGATTTGAAACATACTGTAGCTTCTGTTATTTAATGCACTGCTGTAGAAGGCTTTTGTTCCACAAGCAGATACATCTTGGAGTGGACATTTCCCTTGTTACATTTCAGTTGAATTTAATTACTGTAAGTAATTACTGACTGGTATCACTGTTGCAAAATTGACAATTAATATTAAAAAACTAATGTATAGGATTAGAAAAAGAAAGCTCTTTGGAGGAGGGAGGTTCCTCACCACCAGAGCCTGGTGTTGCATCATAGCATTGCTCCTGGAGCAGTGATCTTCACCTCTTTCACATCCAAATTTTCCTCCCATGTGTTTTCTGACACATTCTAGGAGGTCTTACAGTAATTATATTGATTTTTTGATTTTTTTCTTTTTGTAGTTTATAATTTAATAAGACAGGAGAAGGCTGAGCAGACTCTGTTTTTTAGGAGAGATTTATTGGTTTTCTGGGCAAGGAGTTCAAGTTACTGTCTTTCCTCACTCTCTTGCTGGTGATATGGGTATCTAGCATGACATTTTTCAGACAGGCTAAGGGTTAGAAAGGATCTTTTTCTGTCCTTTCTGGTTCGTACTCTGCAGTGTACTGAGAGGTGCTCACAATGACACCTTCTATAGCATTTGAAATATTTGGTTAAATTTTAATGTAAGTTATAAACCTAAAGTTTATGTGTATGGACAGATAAGCCCATAACCTAACCCCACTATAAAAAAACCTGCTCTGCATAATTAGTATTAAATTAGAATAAATCTGGTTAGTATTCCATTTTTTCTTTTTTTAAAATTTTTATAAACAATTCAGCTTCATAGCAACTTTATAAGCTGTAAGTAACATCAAATTAACAAAATAAAATAAAATAAAATAAAATAAAATAAAATAAAATAAAATAAAATAAAATAAAATAAATGAAATCTTACATTTCCATTAAGCAAATCCCGGTGGTGTGGTTGTACCTTATTCTTCACTCAGAAGGTTCAGTTCTCTATGTAGGTTGCTCCTGGGTACCTAAGTTTCAGTAGCCCATTAAGTGCCTGTACTAAGCATCAGCAGTCACTTCTGCACTTTCTAGGTGCCCCTAAATGTAATAATTGTAGTTTCTTAGACAATGGAAGTGACAGTTTTGAGAATTTTTTTGCTCTCTTTTATTTAATAGAAACACAGGCACATTTACATGTCTCGCTCCAACCCTCTTTTGTCCTTCCTGTATAAAGAAAAATGCCTTAAGTTCCATGGGAAAGTCCTGATTCCCATTCCCTTTATTTGCAGGTAGATATAGAAAATCATGGTACTATAGAAGAAGCACTGCCAGGTGTGCATTTTTCAAAATACTTCATGGCAATTTCACTCTGAAGGAAATTACTGCTGTTGACACATTAATATTGCATGTTTGGCTTTGACACAGAGATAACTTGGAATATCTCTACATCATCTTCCTTAAATCTTGTTAGCCAAAGAGTGACCTGGCATTGCTCACCACATTCTGACACTTCAAATGCCTGAGTTTGTCTCCTCCTTGGTGTGTACCCCTCAGGAAATCCAGAGGTTTGATCTGACTGCTCAAAATATAGAAGTCCTCTGGAGAAGTAAAAGTTAAACCAGGTTATCTAATCAAAATTCCAAAACACAATAAAAGGGATGAAACTCCCAAGACCTTGGTTCCTATTCACCTTTAAAAAAGAGCCCACTTCACAGACTCATAGAATGACAGAATGGTTTGTGTTGGAAGGAACCTTAGTTCCATCTAGTTCCAACCTCCCTGCCATGGGTAAGGACACCATCTGCTACACCAGGGATGGGGCATCCACAGCTTCTCTGGGCAACCTGTGCCACTGCCTCACCACTCTCACAGTTAAGAGTCATCAGATTCACCTTATTTCAAATCTGTCAGCTTCTATCTTAGTTATTCAATGCTGAAGAACAATATTCCTATCAAAATCTATGTTAGGCCATTTCCCAGTCCTCTGTCAGGGCAGGATATAAACTTTAATGGGGAAAACTGCAAAACAATTTGCTTTTTTACAGAGCATACTTTTGCCATGGGAACAAAACACGGTGAGGAAAAAGGGTACCCACTCTGCCTAGGGCTCCTCTCTCCTTTCTCTGGGAGCACTTCTTCCCAACACCCCAAATGCTGGACTCTCCAGGATGCTGCTCTGATCACAAAAAAAAAAAAAGCTGTCTTTCACAAGTGAGTCTTTTAAACCTTTTGCTAATGAGTTCCCAAGTGCTTTTTGGCCATAGATATTAAAGCTTGTGTGTTTGCGATTTCCCTGGCAAGCTGCCGTTCGTAAAAAGGATATAGTGTTTTCTTGGTCCTTTGCCCAAAGTAATTTTGCAAGGAACTGTAAGTGCATTTAGTACATGTCATTCATTGGAGAGAAGTCATTGTAATTGCATTTGATCACAATCAGTTTATGGCTCTTTTATCATGTTTTCATGCTGCATATCTACTCAAACATCATAGCAAAACTTAATGGCTACTGTTTTACTTCTGCGTAAAACATTTTATGGCCTTTTTGTGCAGCACACATTAGGTTTCAATCACCATTGCCCCATAGAGAGAGAGAAAAGTTGGATGAAGAACTATCAAAAGTCCTTAACTACATAAAATTTTATTTTAGGTCAACTTCCCATAAAAGATATTAAATGTATTTTGTGGTTTATTCTGCACGTTAACAATTTTAGAGGAGCTGCAATATTTCGGAGGAAGCAGTATGAAAGGGGGAAGTTAATTCACAGAAGATGTTTTACATTTGGGGTAGTTTTCCTTTGTAGAAGGATGGATTTGAATGTGGAAGGGGTGGCTGGATAGTGCTGCTGGTGCATTCTTGAAGCAGCTTTAAAAGCTCACTTTTGCCTCCACAAAAATCGGGTTTCTGAAATTCTGCTGAGCCTTTTTAATCATTGCTTTAAATTTTTGATGGTCCATTCATAAAACCCAGCACAATTCTCGTGCCTTAAATTATATTTTTGGCTGCCTGAGTGCTGCTGAAGTTCCCAGCTGAAAAGTTTAATTAAAAGGGAAACTTTGACATGCTGCTGAGAAGATTAGTTCGCATTAGAATGGTGAGATAAAAGAAAATTTACTTCTAATCTAATTAACACCAATTAAAAGATGTAAAAGAATTTGCATCAGCCAATTGTTAATTATGCATCAATTTGCCTTTCCTGTGACAAAAAAAAAGCAAAACATGACCTGTTTTGTTTTAGGATACCTATAGTGTGATGATATTGCCACAGTCATTTTTCATGTGAATTGGCTAAGATGGTAACACTTGCTTTGCATCATCCTAGTGCTTTGGTTTGTGTTCAAGACTTTAGCAGAAGGTTATTTCAGCTTAATTGGTCTGTAACTTGACAACTGTGTAGGGATGATGGAAACACAAAAAAAAATACCCAGTTTTACAGAAATCTATTGCATGTACGTATATGTTTCTTCTCCTTAAATGTGATAGTTTGGAGGTGTGAGAGGGGCATGCCTGTCCACTTCAAAGTTTGTCTGTGTATTTACACATGCTTATATTTATCCTGATTTATTAAGATTATAGCTGGGATTGTCTGGCAATAGATATGGGTTTATTCCCTGTGTCTTGACTATGCTTTTATGCAGGATGTAGTATTTTGGGAGAAGTGGTATGGCTAGTGAGCTTCTCAATTTGCTTCCAGGTGGAAGCCTGAAGGTATTTCATCACTGTATAGAAGGCCCTTGCTGCATGCTTAAAATGTTCTTTTTTTGTTTTATCTGCATTTGATGTTTTAACATTTGTTTCTAGTTTTGCTTTTGCAGCTTTACAATTTAAACAAGATGTCGAGTTTTGTATGAAGAAAAGACCTAGAGAAGACTAGGGACTAGAGAGTAAGTCCTTTGAGAAGCATCTGAGGGAGCTTGGCTTTTTCAGTCTGGAGAAAAGGAGGCTCAGGGGAGCCTCTGCAACTGTCTGAAAGCAGGGTGTAGCCAGGTGGGGGTCGGCCTCTTCTCCCAGGCAGCAAGTGACTCCATGAGAGAAAATGGCCTCAAGCTGTGCTTGGGGAGGTTCAGGTTGAACATCAGGAGGAATTTCTTCACAGAAAGTGTTGTTAAACTTTGGCATGGACTGCCCATGGAGGTGGTGGAGTCACCATTCCTGGAAGTACTCAAGAAATTACTGAACATGGCACTTAGTGGCATGGTCTAGTTGACATGGTGATGATCAGTCAAATGTTGGACTTGATAATCTCAGAGGTCTTTTCCAACCTAAATTATTCTGTGATTCTGTGACTAAGCTGTTTACATTCTATTAACTACTAATATTTTTATTGAGGTTATCATATTACTATTTTTTATTTAAAAGTACATTTTTTTTTTGGTAACATGACCAGACACCCAATTAGTTTATGATCTTGGTTGCTGCTTGTGCCATCAGTAACCTGGAGGTAAATTTAATACAAGTTTCCTGAATTCGTATTTACTTTATTATCTTTCCTAATGGTTTTACTCACTGGCTATCTGTGCAGCTGATGGTATAGATACAGTTTGCCTTCAATGTGGCAAGCCTAACGGGGTTGTGAGGATGTCAAAGCTCTAAGCAGAAAGAAGGTTGGGTATGTCCAGAAACCAACTACAGAGGACAGCAGGTGCATTCTGGGGTCTGAAAGAGCAGTTATGTCAACCTGCTTTAGGAGAGATGTATGGAAAGGGGATTTTATAGCTCCATTGTAAGTTGTGGGGACAGAAAAGGACAGGGGACATGTCAAAGGGAATAAAAATATTTGTGTTACAGTATTGCTTGCAATCAAATGGTATAGAGTTGTAACAATGTCTTAATTAAGAATTGCCTTGAATTTGCTCATAGTATTAAAAAACATAAGTAATTCCTTACCACTGTAAAAATGAATCAAGTAACTCTTCTGTATGTCTTCATGTTATGCCTTGCTGAGCTGTTCTTTACACTTTATATTGCCTTTTGTGAAAAGCATCACAAAGGTTCTTTCTAAAGAAAACAAACCAGGAGCTAGAACATTAAGAGTATATTATATATTTGACCAATCACTTTTATAAAGTCTGATGCAAGTCTTTAATCTGAGATCCTTGGAGAATGCTTTAGTTTTTAATATTTCTATGACCTTCTCCAGGGGACTGAAAAATTACTTTGAAGTTACAAAGTGGTACATGGAGTTTTAGCAGTGTGATTCCCATTAAAGTCAGTAGGAGCCAGGTAGCTAAAACTCAACACAACTATGAAAACACACTCCTTGTGCAGTGTTAAGTAGTAAAGCAATTCTGTAACATGGCAGTGACATTTTACTGCATTTGCTAGCTTTATAGGTCCACTCAAGGCTTGCATTTTTACTGAAGTTTTACTGTTCAGTGAAAATAATAAAAGAATATTCAAAAGCAGGTGTAGGCTATTCTAGTAAAAGGCACAGCTGTTGGGAAAAGCTGGCAAATTAGCTACATTTTTAACGTGAAATGGCAACATCTATTTTGCAAACTCTAGTTCATCACCTGCAGACTGGCCATACTGTAAGCATTTGTTTGAGGTGCCTGAAAATATTTTTCATACTCTCAGCCCAGGGCCAAAATCAGCCCTTGGTGACCAATAGTGCTGGCTGGTGATGGGAACTTCTCATCTCAGCCATGCTCCTGTCCAAGGAGAAAGATGAACCAGTGCTTCCCAGAGGTACTGACAGGCAAAACAACCATCCAGAAAAGAAGCTTGATCTGATTAATACCATTTATTTCCAAAATATCTCTACATTTGTTGACTATTTCCACAGAACAAACATTCATTCAGTCTTTGAACCTCAGCAAAGGCAGAACAGCTGGGGGGCTGGGGGGTAGTGCCTTTTTTTTTTCTTTTCCCCAAACCATCAGGGAACCTCCAAGAGGGCAAAGAGTTTTCTATTTCATGTTATTTCACCTATGGACCAGGAAGATAAGGCTTTCTATGGAAATTACAGACATTTTCAAGACTTTCAGCTGGAAATTCCAGTATTCCAGTATTGTCCTGACAATTTGTGTTGGATAGATCTCAAGGAAGTCTGTCACCACATTTTAATCATTGTCACCAGTTTCCAGTAGTGTGGCTTTACTTCAGTTCATGCCCTAAGATTTTTAGCTTTGTTTGTCAAAGATCTCCATATGTGGTATTTTATATGAGCTTCTGATTATACTCCAAACCCTGATGCAGTAAGTTTCATCCTGTATGAAACCTGTATGTATTATTTTGTGTTAACCGTGATAATCTGTCCTACGTTTCTTTCTAGGACAGGCAACCCATAAAATCAGAGGTATTGTTTATTCTCATTAATAACCTTTTAGCTCTTCTTGATTTGCAGGTGCATAGCTTGATTCCAAATTATAAAATTCAATTGCTCCATGCAGTGTTGTTTTTTTCCTCTGGAGCTACATTCAGAAATCCATAGGGTTGTCCTACACCAAGGACCATTTAGAAATAATTGATAATACACTAGAGCATTAACAATGCTTGAGAAATTATAGTATCACAATCTGTAAGCAAAAGACAATTCCAAATTTTCCTGCCGAGGTTATATTTTCTTTGCTACTTTACAAGAGGAAAAAGTGTCGAGAGGAGCTGGCAATCAGAACTCCATTCATCTCCTCAAATGTGGGCTTTGTCCATGCTGACCTTTATCCAGTCTGAAGTGCCTGGAACCAGCACATCTCCTTTGCTTTCAATATGTCCAAAATCAAAACACCCTCTAAAAGGTCACAACACAATCAAGTTGTTAAGTGCCAATGAAGTTTAATTTACACCAGTGTGAGGCAAGGAGTCAGCTGTTCTATACATCTTTCCTAGAATCAGAAAGGAGGATTTAAAGCTTCCAAATCTTGCATTTCACAGCAATGTTCAGCAGCCATCTGGACAGCCTTCTAATGACATCCCTAGCTGGGCCTGCCATACACTCCTGATCAAGGAGCAGAGCTGTCTACCAGTGCTGCTGGCTGGGATGTGCTCCTTGGTGCAGCATTAGCTCACAGATGTTGCTTCTGAGAGGAGTCCTCCAAGTTTCAAGAGATGGGTGAAATACCTGATGAGGTGCATTGTCACAGAAGGTTGTTCAGTAAATAAATTTACAGTTAGTTTATCTGTTTCACAGGAAGCACTGAGAAATCAAAATCAATTACTCCAGAATCTTGGGGCCTGAGTTCATCTCTGACTGACATGACAACAGCCTACAATACTCAAAAGATAAATCTAGCCATTAATATGTGATTACAGCTTCTTGATATAGCCAATGATATGCTGACATTTGCATTTTCACCCCAAAATTGTGAAATGTGCAAAATGCATCACATTACCTCAGTAATACTGCAATTTTTATGTAGCTGGGCAAGTGTATTTACAGTGTTCGAGTTATAGCTTATCACCTTTTATAACATCGAGTGTTTTGTCATTAACACCCTCATTTCAGCTTTTCTCAAGCTGACTAAAAAACTTCCAGAATTAAATAATGTGGAAAGATAGCAGGTAGTGCCCATATGTCCTTAATTCCCAAATTTTTATTGTGTGGGTCTCAATGCAGTTTACCAGGATCTCCCCTAGTGGTTTTTCATAGAGAAGTAGTGGTAATTCATCTCTAATATGGGCATAGAGCTCTGAGAAGCTACAGGCTACAGGATATAGAATGACCCAAAGCACAAACTGCAGAGACAAAAAATCTGTGTGAAAGAGGGGGTTTGCAGCACTTCTGTTTTGAAACAGGACTCTGCATTTGACAGTCATAGTGTTGACTTCCATGGGTCCATCATTCATGTGAAATAGATTCTCTGAGCTTTCTTGAGGGTTTTTTAAATACTATTTTCAAACCTTCTGAAGAGGACATAATAATGAAATACTGACTTATACTATAGGAACCAGGCAGAAGGCCAAGAACTTGCTCAGTTTACCTCCTCTGCTATCCCATGCACATTTATACTGACCTGTTGGGAAATGTATATTGGTATTTCTTGCTACATGACAATACCAAGTAACTCTTCTCATATGGTAAATACAGACTGATGTTTCTGTAATTTTAGAACAACACAGTGTATGAGAGTGCATCTGCATTTTCATGTTAATTCAATTACTAGAAAAATCTCGCCTTTGATTTGCAATACATAGCAAGCATCTGAAAAACAGAAGAAATACTAGTATCATTACATTAGCTTGGTAGACTTTTCAGGCTTACAGATGTAAATAGATTATGATTTTATTTAATAGACTCTTATCATTCATTTCTCTTTAATTGAGAAATATTTTGAAGTATACAGAGACCGAATTGAATTTTCATTACATACCTGGTCAGGGATCAGTCTAAATGAATTCTTTAAGCAGTTTGGAAAAAAAAAATACTCATTGAAGACTTGTTAAGTCGTGTGAGAATATGCATTAAATGCTTATCTCTCCTGTGGGTATGTAGGTATCAGCTACTTAGTTTACTGTGTGAGGTTTAATGCTTTTCTTCTAATTTCTAATGAACTTTACCACCAGACTACTTGATCATGACTAAGCCTATGAACAATGCAAATGGAATTGCCCCCTGATGGTGAGGAATGGGGCCCAGATGGCCCTTAAAAGGTGATAATTAGGAAATATAGCATATCTGAGTAGCTAGAAAGAGAGAAATTTGTTGAAGACAGTCAATCTGTTTGAAGCAATGGTCTTTCCCTTAATTATATAGATTTTCATTTAAAGCTGCTTTAAAGTAAATTTTCCCAGAAAATTTTATTTGCAACTGGAAACTAGAAACCACTGATTCTGCTTCTCCCTGTTTTAAATTCTCTGTGGAATCTTTCTGTGTCATGTTGTCTTCAAAATTTAGGTGACAGGCTGGCTGTGTGTGTTGTGGCAGTATTTTGGGTCGTAGGTATTCTTCTGCTGCAAAATGGCAGAAAAATGGGGAGCACCAGAGATATAGATATTGGTATGTTGTAAAACATATGTATTACTAGAATTCAACTGTAAACTCTGCTGGATGAGGATTTACTTGCTTCTAGAACGATTTGACACTGTTTTGAGTGTTTCATTGTCTTTTGGGGGTTTCATAAAAGCTCAGATTTTTATTTCTCTATTTAACTTTATAACTTTATTAAAACACTGTCATTTGGAAATATATTGTTGCTTTATAGTATGGCTCAGATGCTAATGAAATAGTACCACAGGTTGTTTAAGGCTTTTCATTGTAGCTCTCCCTTTACAGCTACCTTATGAAGCAAGGTTTTATGTTGATTGTATTTGCTGTGTTGTGAGAAAAATGCCTGTGGGGAGGGGACATCCATGTTGCTAGCTTCTAGGAGGATGCCACGGGGGAAAGGGTCAAGCTCCCCGTCAATCCACTGCTATTAATTTCCTACATTCAGTAAACCCTGTCCCTGAGAGTGATGTGACTCAAGCACATATCAAAATTTCAGAGGTAAATAGATACAAAGGGAGACCCATATCCCATGTTCTTTAACATACATACATCCTGACTTGAATTCAAGTATTGAAAGCAAGCCTGTGGTAAGTGTTTAGCAGTAAAATCTGTTGGGATGGCCTGCCTGTCCCACGTTTACATCATGATTCACCATGTCAGAAATAATTCTTCATTACAGAGGTTTGGAGCCTTGCAGACTGTGTTTTATTGCTGTGAGAGGAGACAGACTTGCTGACAAACTAGGGAAGGCACTCCAGGAGGATTATTTTGTTCTGTACAATTTTTAATTCTGTCTTGTATTTGGTGTTTTAGGAAACAGTACCATTGTCACATTGAAATGGAAATACAGGGCTCAGCAGTCACTGTAGTGTCTGGTCCCAAAAGTGCTCTGATCATCGTTGCCTGTGTTACGCTCCCTTGTGTTATGTATTGTCCTTGGTTTCTAGATGCACTTTCCTCTGCTTCTCCTAGGCTGAATTGCATCATTGAAAGGTCAAGTTTCTAGATTTTTAAATATCAGCACATTACTGGTTTCTCTTCTGCTGGAGCATCCTCTTGCTAGGAATCAAAATCTAGTGCTAAAGAAAAAACAGCCTGAGAGGAAAGCGACAGGAAAATGTTTTCTCCATGATTTCTTTGGATTTTCTTATTTCCAAGTCTAAGGTAGTCTAGTGCACAGGATGATATCTACATTCAGTTATCACTTCTATGTCTGGAAGTCTTACTGCAGAAAGTAAAAATATTTCCAAGACTTTGAATACACTTGTTTGATGATACAGATAATATTAAATGGCAGTATTATATGAAGTGCAATTAAAAACATAGTCTTTGTTGCCAGTTTGAGATAGGTTAATCTGACATTGTTGTAGTAGATCCATAAGTTGCTCCTCAGGCTTGTTGTTGTTTGAGCTCCAGGATTTTTTTTTTTAATTAAGAGTTTTGAAGCATGAAGCAAAGTTTGCAAAATTCTCATTTTAGGAGAGTTTTAAAACTAGTAGCTATTACTTAGAAAACAATATCAATTATTAAGAATAGCTCTGTCTGGCAGTATTTAAATTCAAATTAATACAATTTTAGGAGACATGTGACTATTGAAGTGCCAAAAATGTACCAGCTGTAAGTGTGTGTGTGTGTGGGCGGAAATAGTAAATAAACACAGCAGATTTTGTCCTCCCTACCTCACATATCACAGCATACTCTAAATAAAAGTACAGTTTCAGCAAGGCCTGTGGGATTCACAATGTGCCTGACCCAGGAATGGTCCAGACACAGACCCCACCAATCAGCATCTACAGCCAGATCCAGCATGCAAGTGAGAGCAGTGGTGAGAATGGCCTTGCATAATTTAGATGGTTTTGTGGTTGTTGGAATAGCGCTGCATATTTGGATAAAAGCAGTTTAGCAAACACACAAAAGAGGTTCTTGTTCTTCTTGAGTGTGAGTTTTCCACACGCTCAGCTTCATGTCCATCTGAAGCAAGCAGCACATCCAAGTGGATGGGGTTACAGGTGTGTAAACAGAAAGCAAAGGAGACAGACACTTGATGTCTGCACCTAAGGAGCTGTTTGCCTGTTCATCAGTTCCAGAAGTGACTTTCCTTTTGACAAGTCATGTGGTTATCCTCCCACTTTTCCTTCCTTACATGCTGCCTACTCCAGGAGGCTGTGCCTCCTTCCCTGCCCTAAGGGAAGGCTTTGCTGCCACCCCATTGTGACTCCCAAGTCTCCCGAGTGCTGCATTTCTTTTTGTTCTGTCTATTTTAAGCCAACTAAGCAAATCTCATCTGCTAGGCATGCTTGCACTGCTTCCCAGTGTTTCTGTAGGGCCAACATTTTGGGTTCCCTTCTGCTTTGAATGGAATAGTTGGGGTTATTCTGCTGCTGTTTTGCAGCTGGTTTTAAAAAAAAGAGAGAAAAAGAGACACTCTTACTGCCGTTAATGTTGTTTGTTATTCAAAAAATGGTTTTAGTCTCTCTAGCCATCCTAGCCTACCCAAAAACTTCCAGAACATTCCAGATTCTGTCATTTAACAAGTAATTTATTGCAAGGTTAATTTTACATGGCAGGAAGGAGAAGTCAGAGGTGGAGGGTTACTGCATGGTGCTCTGATGTGATTCAGTGTGCTTGCTCTGTTTATTATAATTGATTGGGAATGGTTAAAGTACCTAACAGCTGCCTACTATATTGTGCTGATATTTATATGGTACTTTTATATTCTGTCTGAAACCATAAGCACAAAGGGTTTCTAAAGAATTAATATAAAACTTGCTTGTAAAATTCCAAGGTTTATAGCACGATTCGTTTGGTGCAGACCTGTTTGGTTTATGTGGGTGGATTCTACTTAACTCTGCACAATCCTTTTTCATGTTTCTCTCGTACAGAAAAACTTCAGGTTTTGAAAAGCTTAAAACATTTTATCTTACTAAGACAAGCCTAACATCTTTTCGTAAGGAATTATTTTGAAAGAACGTGACACGTATACATGCAAGATTAACGTGGCGTAGATATCCTGAAGTACTTTAAATCACTTGGGTAACCAGTGGCCACTTTTCCCTAGCACTTGAAAGCTTTTGTTTAGGATTAACTCTTTAGAAGCTTGCTTCTTTTTCCCGTCAAACACACAGCCCATGGTCTGATCCAGGACATGATAGCAGGGCAAACTGGCCCAGGACCATCTTTTTCCTTTATCCAGTGACCACACTTGTCATGAGACAGACCTCTTCTGATACTTGGCCAAAGCTGGAGTTTTGCTTTTGTGTGTTTTACACCTAATCCTGGGTTTGGGGCTCCTGGTTTCCTGCTCTGTTTAGGGTAAACCACAAGCTCTTTTCCTCGTGAGCCTGTAGCCATTGCAAGGCTTTGTACCACCTCCATCCAGCTGCACTGGCCTTTTGTTGAAAAAGCACAAGAAGCTGAGGGAAAGCCTGCAGCTCTTTTAGGTGTTGGCAAACCTGAATGTTGCAAATATTTCCTCTGGAGCCTCTCCCACTACTGCTATGGTCACTTCTTCAATTTCAATGACTTCCTGGGAACCACTGATTTCAGTCCCATAAAAAGAGAGCAGGCATATTAGTCTGAAGTCAGTGGCTTTGCTAAGGACAAAGGAGGTGTAATGTGAATTTTTTCCAAGTCTCTTCTCACTGCAGGAGGTAGTGGGACTGTCTTGGACATTTCTAACTCTTGGAAGGCCAGTCTTTCTCCAGCCCATAGCCTCTTGGAACTTGCTTTGCCTGCAGGATTGGTGTTTGATTGTGGAAAAATTGAAACAGGTGGGCCAGACCCACCCCATGACAAACTGAGCATGGCTGAGCAGCAGGTTTGCTTGGAGCTGTGCTAGCTGTGTGTGGCACTGAGCATTAATCCTACCTGATGCTGTAACCCCACTCAGTTGCCTTGCTTTAGTGTTGTGTCTGCTGGAGCACTTGAGTCTCTGATTTCCTCTGTGAATGAGGTTTCAATGAATTTGCACCTGAAACATTAAAACTCACAAGATTTCAGCACATGTAATAATAATGCTGAGAGTATTCTGGCTTTGAACTGTGGGGCTCCCACATTTCCAAACTTTTCTCTGCCATAACCAGTCCTGAGATTTACCCTCTTTTAAAAATCATCATGTAGATCTATGACTCTCAGAAAGAAAGGGTGAACAAAAAAACAGCATACCATGCTTTATAATGCCTATAAATCTCAAGGGCACAGTGAGCACCCTGTATGTTGATAAACATGAGAACAGGCAAATACCCCTATGAGTGTGGTTATTTGTGCCCATTTTCTCTTCATGGGCTGGATTCAGTTTTAATGACTGCATCAGTGTGGCAAGATCATCCCTCCTTCTTCCCACCCTTCTCACCTACCCCCCTCCTGGTCTGGATGTTATTACACAATGTTAAACATATTCCTTCCTGGACATTTGCAAAAGAATAGGAAGATTACCTTATTTTCATGTCTATAGCCTGAATCACAGATAGCTTTTGCCCTGTTAGAACTACTTATACTTGAAAATAAGGCTGTGGTTAATCTGCACCCACAGTAAACCTGTATTTAATAAAGAGGCAGAAGCAAGGTGGGATTAGAGAAAGGAAGAACTAATTGGTCACACAGAAGGAGCTCTTGGGCAAGTGGAGGAAGAGCAGTCTCCCAGTCTGATGCATTCACCTTATTTTGTTTTGGTTTGTATTTGAACAGCTAACCCATGGATTGCAGACATGAAAATGAGAGACTAAGAATTTGTGGTTTGAGTAAGCAGCAAAGCTGCCTGCTTTAACACAGTGCTCCGTAGTGGGATATAAGGATTGTCTTCACTGGGAAAAGCAGTTTTGAGTTCAGGTAGCTAATATACATCTGCTGAGCTCAGGTAAAAACACAGTGAAGACAAGGCACTTGGGTTTTGTTCTCAGGTCATACCCTGACTCCACATGGAGTTAACCTTCTGACAAAAGTGAAGTACCTAGTTTCCACTGTCTTTCTACCTGCCCATATCTGCCATGCACAAGTTATTTCAGTGGGGAAAAAAAAAAAAAAAAAGGCAAGCTGCTTTTTTATCAGGGAGAAGCCTGAGGTGATGGAATCCTCAGCCTTACAGAAATATAAATGACCAGGCTTTGATTCCTGCAGAAGGTTTAAGGCTGATTATTTTAAGAACCGTTGAAACCTGAAGCCGCAGCCCTCTGATTACAGTCCTAGTCTGTATTTGACACAGTGCAGTAATGATTTCTAACATCTATTTTAGTTTGGATTTAGGGAGAGAGAGGCAACCTACATAGAAGTATATTACCATGCTCTGACTTGTGTGCATTGTGTAGGAGGTTTAAGTCAGATTATTTTAAGAACTCAACAAGCCTGAAACAGCATTTTTATGATTATAGCTTTCCATCCCCCCCCCCCCCCCC